>JAAAKL020011588.1:0-13555 GCA_010016065.2 Carybdea cf. marsupialis auct. non (Linnaeus, 1758) | reverse complement strand
CTTACCTGCCGGCCCTTCAATGGTGGAGAGGCATGTGTTTGTGTGTGCTTTCCGGTTTTTTGGGGGGGAGGGGGGGAATGGTGCATTTTTGCCTATGCAAGGGGGGAATTGAGTGAAAAAGGTTGAGAAACACTGGCTTAGATTATGGAGGGGTTGCAATTTCCAAGTCTGAAAAGGGAAGCTTTGCCGCCACGTATTACTCATACCTCGCTAAATTTACTTATGCTGTTGATGTGACCAAAAGTACCTAAATTTAATACGTTATGAGAGGCTCCAAGCATACCTTTTACTTCGCTGTTGTCTCAAATCTTCTCACAGGGAAGCAAATCAGCTTTCAGAAGAAATGAAGCGAGATACTGAGTTCACTGTCACTTTACAGGTAGGTGAAATGAAATTAGCTTTCAATGCTTACATGAATTCCTTGAAAGTTTATAAGTGCACTGTGGATTGATTAGGAGTTTTATGCGGTTGATACAGAAACCGCTTAGCAATTCTCGGGTAAGCGGCTTTTACTTGCGGTACTAAAAACATTGTCATGGGAGATATGAATACCAAAGTTGGAGATAGCGAAATCACAAGCGAATATGACGTCTTAGCACCCCCCTCCCCCTGTTTGGGAGAGAGAAATTAGAGGGGAGAGCGATGAATTGAGTGCTTTAAGGCACATCAGCAGTTGATAAGAAACACTTGGTTTCAAGAAGCCAAATGTCGCCTATACACATGGCGCAGTCTAGGGGGTGGAGTAAAGAACCAGATTGACTTTGTCACCATTAATTGTCGGCTTCCAAGCTAGACTATAGCTGCAAAACGTACCCAGGCACATATTTTGGAAGTCCAGTAATTTGCAAGCTGCAACTGGAAATCAGCAGGCTGCAGAATGCTCACAGAACTAGAAAGCCAGTCCGACAGTTCATTCTGCTCCAGACGGACCCAACACTAATTGAAGAATATGCAAGGCGTGGTGTTCAACTACTGGACAAGGAGCAAGAGTCAGGTGCAGTTGATTGATTGTTGATGGAAGTCTGATAAGAGCACTGGTAGAGGGAAGTGATACATAAGGTGGCTAGACAGGCGAAATTAAATTGAGTGGCTGGTGAAGTTCTTCAATTGATGGAGCACCTCGGAGTGGCATCGGGGAATACAACTGCCGAAAGTCTGAGAAGGAGTTCCTTCACTCAGCATGTAAAATATTTATTATTTGGAGAAGCAGAGTGAGTATCATGGTATGCATGACATAATCCAGAGGGCATTGAAAGGCGGAAGAAGTCATCTGCCAGCGACTGCCTACACGAGGGCACAGGCGCAATTCTGATAGACACGACAGACAGACGTGAAAGGTGGAAGGAGTACGTTGAACAACTATTGGTTGGCGCAGGAGGTCCACAATCCACCTACGATGCGTTGTTATCGGAAGTTAATGAGAATACTATGAACTACTGGGAAGTCGAATGCGGACGCGCTTCTGATGGTATCAGAGGAACGCGAAGTGCCCAAAACCATCATTTTTCGAGTTTTATTTCATGTTATGTTGCTTGAAGCATTCTCTATGAAACTGAAATGTTTGAAAACATGGCTATTTTAGGACCGCTTACTGTTTATAGGTTTTAATTCTGATATTCAATTTCATGGAGATGCGTTTATAAGAAAGGGATCGAATATTTTAATTGTACTATGTACGAATTGATTTCTCCGTTCCATTGTGTGTTGGCATTCGACAAGAGCTAACCGAAAAAGCCGTGATCAAAAATGAATTTATTGTTTATCTGCAGTGCTCGCTTTTTTTTTGTATTTAAGATTATATTCTTGGTTTGGTTTTGTTTGAATAACCGTCAATTTAAATTACGATATAACTCAAGCTCTGATGGACTTTCTGTTTGTACTTAGAGTAAATAATATGGTACATGGTTTGGTAAGGGCCCATTCAACGTGCCTTTTAGGTCCCTATGACAGTCCAGGACCAACTTAACGTTTATGCAATTATAGATTGAGCTCTGCTTAGATACACAACCAGGAAACTGCATGTTTGACCCTGCTTATATTGAAGTTCTATACTTACATGCAGGTGGGCTTCACAAGCTGCCATATAACTACATGTTCATAATTGCATTATAGATACCAACTGCAAGTCTGAGTCCTGGAAGAAACAGGGCACCATTGACAAGTGAGGTAGCCATCGTTGTAAAACACAAGAATCGGGGAAACCAAGGTAAGTAATTGTTTCAGAAGGTCAGAACCCCAGTTTGGTTTAAGTTCAAAGGTTTTGTTTTTCGAAATTTGAGGGAAGTGATTGCCTGTGTTTATAATGGGGTTGGCCAGACAATCCCTGATTACCTCTCTTAAATCCTACCAGAATGTGACAGCATTTATTAAGAGCTTAGCTGATATTTTGCCCCACGTAACCAGTTGATCCTCGCAATGTTATAAATACATCGTAACCCTACCACGGAGTTTAAGTTGCATTTCCTCTTTGGCTAGGTCATTATTACCTCTATAAAAATTCGAAAGTTATCAACAGTTTTGTATCCGTAATTTCTTCTGTGGGCACCTCGATTTGGTGCCAGTAATTTTTGATGCCGATCAAGGAATTACTCAAGAGTCCATGGTACGGACTATTTATTGCACCACGCCCCATCTACTTCCAATATTTAATGATGATGGCAAGGCAATTTTAAAGAATGTCGACTTGAATCCTCATTCATGCTTTGGTAAAGTTCCACATCTCTTTCAAATACAAATTTCAATATTTTTGTAATTCGATTGTACAGTTTATTGCAGAAATTTATTAGAATATGTAAGTTGTGAGTCCTTTATACAAATTGTTGACTCAGTGTGGAATTACTGTTTGAATTTGCATATTATTGAAGTACTCGTATTGCGCAAATTTCGTATGGCTATGAATAAGTTTGATTTGTAAGACAGTATAGAGTTTGGGGGGCTTATTTTATTACTATTGATATGTTTAATCCGGGACACCAAATTGTGGTAGTTACCGCTGCTATAAGTCGTGTTTTCTGCTCTTGATTTTACTTAGAAGCTATGTTAGTAAGTAAGCTAAGAGGCCATAACACAGCATGTAAAAACACGCAACACCCTTCCTTATGTCCTGATGGTGTAGCAGATACAAACTAAGGATGTTAATTATGGCAAAGCCTTCCGAGTCCCGTGTGAATTATTGGGGCTTAAAGAAAGCATTTGTGGCAGATGTTACACCGCAAACCGCTACCTGAATCTTAATACATATCTTAGAGATGTCTTTCATATCTTTGGGCCTTGACTCGTATGTCCACGTCCTGGGTGAGAAGCAGTTAGGTCTGGAAGAATCCGCCGTGCTACTATGTAAGTAAAATCCATCAGAGAGACAGCATAGGGGTGACAATCCTTTAAAACGTTTAGCATGACGGCTTTTGAGGAATTTAAATCTCGGAGTTACTGGCATCATTTGCGTTTATACTGTAGGCAGAGTTATAGCACTTCACTGTCAGAAGTGGTGTCTTCTGTTCGGTGTGTTAATGTCATATCTAGAAATCAGATGGATTTAAGGTTCACATATATATGAGAAAGTCGTTTCTAAATGTCCACTTACTTAAGGGCCTTGGAAAGACCCGGTCGAAGAGATGACCCTAAACCTGATTTCTTGATAGTTTTTTCCTATTTCGTCGTAACCTATGGATGGCAACCTAAATTTTCCACTGCTCGATTTTAATCACATTTCTTTTACATTGTTGTTGTCGCTTAGTATGGTCTGTGGAGAAATTGGCAAATAAGATCTTTGATATGAGGGACTTATATCAACAGTCAATGGCAGAAGGAGGCGATCCAAAAGCAGTGGTAAGAGCAGTAACATGCAGCATTCGGTGTGACTTATTGGCAGTTCGTCGTCTGACAAGATCGACATATAAATTTTTCTTCTGTTTGTTTCAGTTCGTGTATCACTTTTTGCCTGCGAAGTGATTTTCGGAAGACACGATAAAATGGTAGACTGTCGAACATCCGCCTTCCTATTTTAGAGCCAGCTTTACTCATGGAAAAGTCACGTCAGTTGTGATTGAAGTAAACCACGGAAGGGAACATGTGTTTCACGAACTAGGAGCTTCCGCTTTGTCTTTCCGTAATAGACTGTGTCTTAGCTTATACGCTGTATGGAAAGCATTTTGGGATTCATCGTATTCTTTACTTCTCCACTTACTAGTTACGCGACTGCAGAGTACGGTTTTCGAGACACAGGCATATATATAGTATGACGCGAATTGATCTTGCGAGTAGCAATGAACCACCTGTGCTCCTTTGATGAAGAGATAGTAAAATTGTTATTGTATCTCAAGGTTCTATAATTGTAATCATACTTTTATTTCCCTTCGTTAATTAGGACATTAACTCAGGAGAGAACGATGGCCTTTTCTTCGAAGTTGAATGTCATACACTTATCGGAGTTGCCACTGTTTGGCTTGAGTGCCTTTATCAAGACGTGCCATTGGACTATGCTGCACCAATTATAAGTCAGCAAGGAGAGGTATGAAAAATGGATATTAGAAGGCTTTAAACTGGATGTTTGTGATTAACTATGCAGTACTACCTATCGAAATATAGTGGTTTTGCTAGAATTTTCTTGTAGAGCTTTAGTGGGTTTGTGCTGCTTGTTATTATAATCAGCAATAGGAGTGCATTTGCACCCAAGGATAGAAATTTGGTTTACTTTACTTGAGCCGGAGAACTAAATCGTCCAACATCTTGTAGCTGTTATAGGTTTTTTTGAGGAAGTCCTATTCTCACTAGGCTGAAGTGGAGGTCACATTAAACCAGAAATAAATAAATACAGAATAATTATATAATACAATATAATAATAAATACATAACAGAAGCGCAATTTCATGCAACAACGCTTGCAACACTGGAATTCATTAACCGTAGAAAGGATATGCTTTTTTTTGAGTGGTATCCCATATACATTGTTCTTCTGCTCACCGATTTAGCGTCATGCAGTTTACCGGTCGTACTTGTGTAGTAGAACGCACTGTCGTTCTTTCCACTGCCACTGTTGATTATCAAAGTGCGTAGTTGCGAGTATGACGAGATAGATTCAGTAAGTAATAATGCAAGATTTCTGTGAAGCAAACATCGCTCAAGGGTCTTTATGTGCGATGGAATGTATCTATATCATGCGTCAACTAAGCAACATCCCTTTTAAGGTTTGCGTATGAATGCGACATCAAATAGCCTTTTTACACAATTTACAGTTGTACAGCTGTGCGCTAAATGACTAATATTGATTTAACCATTTGTTATTGTAGGTGTGTGGCAAAATAGCAGTCGACATCAGACGACTGTCAGGTACGTTGTACACGCCATCAATTAAGGGGTTACTGACCGCCCTGGTGACCAGTGAGTTCTCGAGGTTTTCAATATTTCGTTGTTTCTAGATTTTGTCGTGGTCGTTGTCGTTGTCGTTGTGGTCGTCGTCATCACCATCATCATCATCACCATCATCATCATCATCATCATCATCATCATCATCATCATCATCATCACCATCATTATCACCATCATCATCATCATCATCATCATCATCATCATCATCATCAGCAGCAGCAGCAGCAGCAACAACAACATCAACAGCAGCAGCAGCAGCAGGAACAACAACAACAACAATAACATCGCCATTACTATCATCAACCACATCGACCTCGTTATTGTCATCATCGTCATAGAAGTTAAATGTCACGAAATATATTTAACAAGGTTCGCAATTTGCAGGGCATATTGTACTTCTCCGAATGTACTTGAAAGTGTTCCGTTACAACGATCAATACTTGCTATCTCTTTGTATGGTCTGAGAATGCAAAGTTATGATTAGTTTTTTTCTATTTCCCGAATGTTCGTTCTGATGTATGAATAGCTTTTATTTTAATTTGTTTTGTGAACAGCTTTTTAACTTTTCCTTTCATGTAAACGTAAATTTTCAACTTGATCTTGAATATAGTTATAGCAGTGTACATAACAGAAATGCGTATCGATTGTGTCATTGGATTCTTAGTAAGCACGATGTGTCGGTTTAAAAGTGGTATATGATAAGATAAATATGTCAAGGTACAGAACCATGTTTTTGTGAGGTTCTAGTGTTCTGGTGAGGCAGCTTCCCATTTTAACTCACTCTTTAAGAACAGTAAGGTGGAAAGTGACAACAAAACCCGCATTGAGAGGAAATTTACTTCTGTCAATGATGGAACTAGTGTCATTTGTGAAGTTTGCTTATTTTTTTAAATTCTAGATTACTAATAGTCGCAAGTAGGGACAAACTTTTGTCAGAACTAGAATCAATTAGTTTCTTCTACACTAAAGGCAATTTCAAAATTCAACCTTGAGCGGTGTTTCTAGAAGTCGATCGTTTTCGTTTGTGAAATTGCAATATTTTAGTTTGTTCCATTATAATTTGATTTGACCTATGTTCCCTTGGGGTGTATTTTAAATTGTTGTTTTTTTCTCTGCAGAAAAGTCAAACGAAACAGATTCATTTTGCTCAGATGGAAGCTTTGAAGAAGAGAGGGAGAACCTAGAACTTGGAACAACCGTGCAAGTACAGGTATGAGAGCATTTTCATATTTGTTTTATTATTTTAAAATAAGACTAATACCCTTTTGAGTCACACCCGAGTCACACAATGGACAAGTGCATAAGTAAATGATGCAGAATCGTGCAGGATCATATAACAGCCAGTGTTTGGCTACTTTTCGATATGTGTTTTCAGACGTGTCCGTAAAATATGGCTGGTACCCAAAAAAACCCTGCAGAAGTTAATAATTGAGGATATTTCCATGTGGGCAAACATAATAATTTTTTTATTAAGACGTGACTAGTTTAATTACGAGTACAATTTCAAATTATTCAGATTACTTATTTATGACTGGTTTATTAAGCAGTACGTCACTTACATGTACAAGTATTAAAAAGAAGAATTTTCGAAAGCATACTGACGACGTGTTTGCATCGTTAGTTTGTGGCTTTAGCAAGATTCAATTTTATTGTCGATCGAAAATTACCCCGCTTAGTGTTTTTAGTTAAACTAGTAATAGTGTTTTTGAGACGTTGGTAACATACTTTATTATTTCTCTAGTATCTATTCAAACTTACTATTGATAGTCGAAATTGGGATGTTAAGCCAAGCATAGTTCCTTCTATTTATAGCCATAGGCACAGGGTGTTGAGAGTTGGGAGTTTGTGGAAGGGGACCACTTTCTGTTATGTACTTTTTGTGACGGTGTGGTATTTAAGGTCGTACAGTTTGAAGTGTATGATTTCATTGCTGGTATTATTGTGTTTCAATATCAGCTTGATCTTGTGATCGATAAGGCTATTCTACAAATATTCGTATAACTGCTTTAAGTAGTTTCGGTTGATGTGTGTGATTGGTTATGTTTTAACTCAGTAGCTTTTATCTACTGAGAAACACGTTTGAATTTGTTGCCATAATGGAATTCTTGTCATGTACTAGCCTTCAAAGCAAAGGTTTGAACTCTGTATGTTAAGCAAGATTCGATAACGAAAGAATGGAAGTAAATCAAGTTCGTCACTTATGTATGAGAACAAGCATGTTCTGTTTTAATAGAACAGATTATCGATCACCTCCTAGTGCTCCTGGCTCTCTCATTACGTCGAACTGAGTATAGAAGTTGAAAAGGCGTATTTAAAAAGTTTTCGTTTGATAGCAACTACGCTGTTTCATTTCGGGTGTTATCCGAAGCTAGACCAGACATTCTGGAGCCACTGATTGTTATGAAATCAGAGATCTTTGGAATTTATGTTTTTGATTTGATTTTATTCAACAAAGAATAGTTCAGCTTGCTACTTGGCTGTCAGCCGAAATTTTGCTTGTTTAATTAAATACGTGCGCAAGGGGGTATGGCCCTTCACCAAATAGATAGTAGAAGAAATCAGAGAAGGCTCAACCAGGTATTGCTAGCCGATACCTTCATCCACTGGATTTGTCGTTGGCTAACTTTGGTCAGAAATGTAATAGCCAGAAAGGTAGTGGTTTACAATAGTGGGGGCATACAGAGATAGGCTGTTTTGTTGTGTTGTGGTTGTAAACTATACCAGTCGCTTTTGAATGTTGTGGTAATCCTTGGATTGGGTAGAACAAATAAGCCGGTTACATACAGCTGTTCCCTGTTTTTGAAAACCTACTGCAAGACTACCGGTTGCAAAGAACTGGATTTATTTAGCCATTTCAGAACCAGCAGCGTCAGGGAATAAATCCTTCGCCGTATGTGCGATGTATGTAGGCAGTCAGCATTGAGTTTAATATCGTTCATTTGAGACGTCGGAAAAGGAACTCTACTCGTCTCACTTCCTTAAATGCTTGGAACTAACGATACAAACGAAACAATTGGCCTTTGTATAAGAACAGTTCTGTCCATGTTGAACCTCCCAGTTCTCTATTGCGTGTCATCTTAATAAAGTGAAGTGAGATTGTTTTTTTGCACTGTTAAAACGGAGTATGGTATTAAAAATTGATGAGTCCTTTTATAAATCAATTTGATCTTGTAGTATCTGTCGTACACAATTTAGTAGACACTGATTTATTTCTCTGCAGGTCACCATTACAGATGCCACTGGACTCCCGCCGGTTCTATCGAATTATGTTTTTTGTCAATACAACTTTTTCGATCAGCCATTGACTGTCGTTCCACCTATGAACGTAGCCCCATCTCCTGTTGGGACAAAGACCAATTCAATGCTCTTCAACCACTCTCAGGTTTGTGATCAAACTAGTATCACGCGCCTCACGTCTGAGACCATACTTGATGTTTTAGGGTAGCATAGTCTTAGCTTTTAACTAGAGTTTTTAAGGAAAGTAAAATGGGAATCGTCAAGTTGATTAAGGGTAACACACAGCTATGTGTACCAGAGACATCACAAGTCATATATCCAACATGCACTGATCATGAGGACGTAAGTTCTGCTACCGTATTGTTTGAAGTTAGCTAATTTTCGTGCATACACGTTTGTTTAATGCATTGTATACATATGTAGTTTCAGAGGTAGACCGTTGCTCGCTCTGACTCTCTCTTTTATTGGCCATTTGATTTGCTGTCTTTCTGTAGCACATGGCGGTTTAAAGAACTATACTTTTATTTGAATCGTAGGCTCGTAATAGGGTGGGGGGTAGGTACGATCGTTTGGTATTATATGGATTTTGATTAAAGTGCAGTTACTTCAAATGTATGATTGATATGATTTGACTCGATCTAGTTTGTAAGAAGCTTTAGTTTGTGACTGTCGGGTAATTTTTAATCAGACTTGGGAATCAAATTGGGATCTTTACAAAAGTACACAATGAAATAGCCACACTATGCAAAGTCGCCAGTGAATTTTTTCATGCAGTTGGAAAAGTTACTTGATGACACGTTCTAGTCAGACCATCTGCACCATCTTGACACCCGTTATAAAAGTTTGACCCGATGATCCGTTAACTGCCTGCTAACATTTTGTTAACTAGTGATTTCATACTTACATCTGGATGCTTCTGTTGCAGAAAGGCCAAGGTTTTTACAGCTTAAGATAAACCTTTGGAACCACTTCGCGCGAATTTTGGTTATTTGGTTGACAAAGTCGTCTGCTGGATGAGCAGATGCATTGCGCTGTAGAAGTACCGTAGGAGATCAGTTCACAATCATTAAAATGGCTCTATTCACAGTCCTGTTTATCTTGTTTGGTGTAATTGGAGTGGATACCCTAGAAACGTGTTATGGCTGAAATGATTTCTGTGCTTTTTTGTTATGAACTGCGATGTTCTATCTCGTTGTTGCTAGTAATAAATCTTACTAGAGTATGTATGTATTAGGTGTCTGATACTTGCCAGATTGTTCACGTGATGTTGTTCCATTTGCGATGGATTGAATGTTGGTCCACAGTCGGTTTCTGGAATAACCTAGTTATTACCATTTACAACCTTTATATAGGTTATGACATTTGAAGTCACTGAGGAATTCATAGATTATGTGAGTGATGGATCGCTAGCGATTGAAGTTTATGGAAACAGAAGTAAAGGATTCGATTCATCCAACAGACAGAGCTGGGCTATGACAATCGATCAAGACCCAGATAGGAGCCTTTCTGAGAGGTAAGTAGGCTAGTTCTTTGTCCCACTTAAATTCTTGTGACGATGGAGCAGTATCTAAGTTAGAAGAACAATGGTAATGTAATTTGTCGTTACCTGTACTTCGATAGGTGTCTTAATATCATTTTCTCTGGTTTGCCGTGCACTATTAATGTAGCTCGTTTTATTAAATCAAAATTGAGAAGGACTTCGAGACCAAAATATGAAAGGTAAAGGAAAAGTTTAAACATTCAATTGCCGAGATCATCAGTAGGAGAAGGCACGAGCTAACATGCTGTGATAATGTAAACTGTGTCGGCCATAAGTGGCAATAGAAGTTATCGAGTAGATTTTGCCACATGAGGAAAAAGTTATTTGGTAGAATTAATGATTGCTAGGGAGACTCAACTGGCTCTGTCCCCTCCCCCTTAACAGACATGATATTGTAAGATAAGGATAAGCAAGGACAGTCTTGCCCATAAGCGACTGAATGCTAACCTTAAGTATTGGCCAGGAGAAACAAAGTATATCTAGTTCTTCATTAAAAAAGTTGAGTACCGTGTACTATTTCAAAAGATTTCCTAGTGGTATCAGTAACTGCCAACATGTGTTGGCGTACATTGACCTTCTTGGAGAGGGTTGTGAGTGAGGAGGGAATCAATTAGTCAGTTACCACTTACCATTTGGCGATACCTTGCACAACTATCTATTTTTACAACTGATCACATAGGGTTTATTCCTTAGTGATCAATTTCATGATCGACCACACTCTGTTTAGAAAAAGATCTTAATATGGTATATGCCAAAGGCTATTGGCAATAGTTATTTCGTTATGCCATTACACTTGCAGTGAATATGATCATAGCTAGCTTGTTTTTAATAAAAGTGTGCTACTTAAATGGTAGATCTGCCGGAAGTGGTATAAATAATGAAGCAAAAATGCCGGCTGCATTTTGCATAGGGGTTAACGAAACAGTGTTTGTGATTTACTAGCGATCACAGTTGGAAGGGAACAAATATTAAGCAGTGGCATTGATTAATACTGCTTGTTTAAAGTGGTAATGCGTATAGTATGGGAAAGAACTGCAGATCGCATCTACAACAATTTTAATGTTATCGACTATTGCAAGACACGATGAGATGTACAACTTTTGATGGGACTTAGTTAGCTTGTAGTATCATCATTTTTCACCACTCGTTTACTCAATATATGTGCGATACTGATCTCACGCGGTTTAATGTCAATAACAAGATTTCAACCCTTGATTTGTCTTGACACCGTCTGCTTAATGGCTTAGCATTCTAAAGAGCGACTTCCTTAAATGGATTTTCATGGTATTTTCAAGTTTGATAAACTGACATGTTCAGATGCTAAGAAAAACAAACGATCTTGAGTCATTTGAATGTGCCTAAGGCTAGGATGAATATTGCTTCTAAATATCCCCTTATGGTTTTGATGGAACAACAAAGGCAATGTTCTAAAGATCCCAGGGAATATTTGTTAGGTATGAGTAGTAGTGTTCGTTGCTCCATGATCAAATTACATCTTGATGATTGAACATACACACACAATATTTGTAAAGCTTACATATCTATACCCCAGTGTCAGTCTGCTTACTAAGGATTCCGTCGAAATGTGTAGTACTGCAGGTCTGGCATTTAGAAAAGCTGACGAGAAAGGCCTTGACAGAAATTATGCAGCTAGTGTATATGTTAAATAATGTTGTTATTGTCGATGCTCAATACAACCATACACTTGGCATCTGAACATACCATTGGTTAGCATTACTGCCGGGATACAACAGTGAAGAGGTAGGAGCTCGCATATTTTGCGTCGCAGATATTTCGAGATGAGTTTTGAGGAAATGGATCAGGCTTTATCAGAAGGTACCAGGTACAACATATTAAGATCGCTCGTCACCACTGTCTGCAGATACCCTACATGAGTATTGGTGGGTTTTTACGCTGGCAAGAATTGGACTGATAGCAATTGGATATATTTATGTTTGAGGTCGATATCACCACCGAAAAATTCACGTTGGGGAACCCCAGACATGAAAGCCGACAACGAGATGCAAACGTTAACTCAGATCATTTTCATACAGATTGTTGTTGTCGGTAATCAGTAGGCTGGGCTTTATTATTTCCACGGTGAACGCACGCGGGATTACAGTAAGGTTCGCGGGTTCTTAGAAGTAGGAAAGCGTACGCAGTTGACGCACCAAATGGGCATGTCGTGTGAGGTGAGTAGTCTCCTTTTTGAGCGAGCCGTCAGAGTGGCTGATTATGACCGAAGAGACGAAGGAATGGTGGCGAACATGCATTCTGTGGTCTAAGAGATAACGAATAGTCTTTTGTTGATGATAAAAAATAAATTCAACTTTACAAGGGGGGACGTCATAATGAGATACAATACTTTAAAAGTGTATCTATTTTCATGATAGTAATAGTAAGTAAGTATTATGAACCTTGGTTATAATTTTAATTGAGTGATGGGTCAATAATGTAGAGCTTATCAGGTAACCATTACAAATGTAATCGACTAGACTTATAAACTTAAGTCTGACTTTAAATTAGAACAATATGTTAAATTGTAATAGATCTGCATATTTGAGTAATCAAATGAAGATATATACAGTATGCTTTATCGACTCTAAGGCCGCTCTCCATTGCGGAAATAAATGCTAATACTCTGCTTAATACTTAATAACCCAGTCTTTAAAACAGGGCATATACTACAGTGTGTACTATTGTATTAAATTCGCATGATTAGGTGCCGATGTCATTTGCTGATTAAACTAGTAATGTTACTTACGTTAGATTCCTATTGTATCTGTCATGAAGCAATGCAGGTCCTTTTCTAATATTTCCGCAGCTTAAACCAGAATAAATAGTTAATACTTAAACATATATGTGTACATGTGTACTTACATACTACAGACTTTTTTCTGCAAATATGTTTTTGACCTTAAACCATTAGTCTAGTAACACTTCTAGCACCCTGTCAGGTTAAAGTGCCCAGTGCTAGCTTATTTGAACAAACAAAAGCAATCAAGTAGCACTTGACTGATGTCTATACTAAACAACTTACAAACCATGCGTATTGTTTACTAGTATCTTTAGTAAAAGTTTCGATTTCGAAATACGTCTCTCTTTCTGAGGAATCCTCGAATAATCCCATCTTTCCTTTGCGTTTGAAAAATTAAGGTCGGATTCTAGTTATGCACAATCATTGAGGTACTTAACGATTATACTCCAATAGGAGGAAGTCAATCAAACCTACCTTTCCAAACCAGCCCATTTTGTACCATGACCAGATAATCCAAACTTTGAAAAGGGAAAAGGATAAATGTACCATGATGGTGGTTACTGATTTTGTAAAGTGCGTTTTTGATAACTGAAAGATTTGTAGAGAACATAGAATGTGGTTAATCGTATTCTTGTGGGGGGGGGGGGGGGGGG
>JAAAKL020011587.1:0-13556 GCA_010016065.2 Carybdea cf. marsupialis auct. non (Linnaeus, 1758) | reverse complement strand
TTTCACTTATAAATATTTGTGGTTTCATGATCTGTTTTTGTAAACCATAATCAAATGTACTCTAGAGTTTCGAATGATCATTCTCCTTCCCCGATTATAGGTAGACACCTTAAATATGCATAGGTTTTGCATATTTCACTTATAAATATTTGTGGTTTCATGATCTGTTTTTGTAAACCATAATCAAATGTACTCTAGAGTTTCGAATGAGCATTCCCCTTCCCCGATTTTGATTTTTCTGATAATTTTCCATCCAGGAAACTTTTTCTCAAGCCCCCTGATCCCTTTCAAAGATTTTGCGAAATGTTCGACTACCTTTCTTGAATAACTTTGCATTTGGTACTCGGTTGTAAGATGAAAACATGAAATTTTCCAACCCTCCTATAAATTGATTTCACCCCTCTTATTCCACCCCCCCTTATTCTACCCCTCTCTTATTCCAACCAACCTCTTATTCCACCCACCCCTTATTCCACCCCCTTCTTATTCAACCCGCCACTCATTCCACCCACCTCTTATTCCACCCCCCTTTTATTCCAACCAACCTCTTATTCCATCCCTTCTCTTATTCCAACCAACCCCTTATTCTACCCAACTCTTATTCCACCCCCCGCTTATTCCATCCAACCTCTAATTCCACGCACCTCTTATTACACCCACCTCTTATCCCACCCCTTTTTATTCCATCCACCTCTTATTCCATCCACCTCTAGTTCCATCCACTTCTCATTCCATTCACCCTTATTCCACCCATCTGTTAGTCTAGTCCCCTCTTATTCCACCCCCCTATTCCACCCACCTCCTTTTCTATCCACCTCTTATTCCATCCACCTCTTATTCCACCCCCTTTTATTCCACCCCCTCCTATTCCATGCACTCTAATTCAACCGCCGTCTTATTCCACCCCACTCTTATTCAATCCCCTTCTTATTCCACTGCTCTCTTATTTCACCCACCTCTTATACCACCCCCTTTTATCTCACTCCCTTTTATTCTATCCACTTCTTATTCCATTCACCTGTAATTTCATCCACTTCTTATTCCATGCACCCTTATTCCACCCACCTCTTCTTCCATCCTCCTCTTATTCCACCAACCACTTATTCCACCCCCCTCTTATTCCATCCACCTCTAACATGCCTCCTCTCCCTACTTCTCTTTCATTGGTATTATTATTCTACTCCTAGAACACCGAGTCATTCTTTACTGGAATGGAAAAGAAATAGCAAAGTCCACAGAACAACAACACTTCCAGAGTACTACTTTACCAGAGATGAAAATTCAACTTGGCTTTATTCATCCTACAACACCTACTACCGACATAATACAAATCGATGACTTTGTAGCATGGGACAGAGAGTTAACATCTGATCATATTCTTTATCTTTATGGAATAGGATAGCAATGTAAAGCCCCATCTCTTGCTTTCGAGACTTTATAGGATATCATAACATAGCACAATATAATTTAGATTGGTACAAATATACGGGATCCCTCCATTAATGAAAATTCAGTTTGGGTATGTTCCTACTTCGACACCTTATGCCGACATATAGCATAACTTAATATAGCATAGTGTAGTATCCTTCCGTACAGTATAGTATCGTTTAGTATATTATAGTATAGTATAGCATAGTATATTATAGTATAGCATAGTATAGTATCCTTCTATATAGTATAGTATAGTATAGTATAGCATAGTATATTATAGTATAGTATAGCATAGTATATTATAGCATAGTATATTATAGTATAGTATAGCATAGTATATTATAGCATAGTATAGCATTGTATATTATAGTATTGCATAGTATAGTATCCTTCCATATAGTATAGTATAGTATAGTATATTATAGTATAGTATAGCATAGTATATTATAGTATAGTATAGCATAGTATAGTATTGCATAACTTAGTATAGTATACTTCAGTATAGTATAGTATAGTATGATATACCATGGTGTAGTATATCTCAGTATAGTATAGTGTAGCAAAGTATAGCATAGTAAAGCAGAGTATAGTATCCTATCATATAGTATAGTATAGTATAGAATGTATCAGGTGGATATGATATAGTATTATATAATATTGTATAGCAAAGTTCACTAAAGTATACTTCAGTATAGCATAGCATAGTGTAGTATAGTGCATGATAATATAGCATTGGATGGTATAGTACATTAGAATTGAATAATGCAGTGCAGTACAGAGGGAAACATTCAGTACAGTGTATCATTGTGTAGTATATTAGAGCACGGTATAATGAGTATACAAAAGTATCATAGATACACCATGTTTAAGCCCTCTATCAGCAGACTTGCTATTGTTGCTGTTAATAATGATACTGCATTATGGCTTAATCTACTAAAATATTAAATACAATGTAAATTAGTGCAAAACACCACAGAACATTATTGTATATCATAGTAATTTGTAGGGTTGTACATTACAGTGAAGTATCATGTAGTCAACAGGAACTTGACGCAGCTTACAGCTTTTGTTATCGCTAAACTTCTAGATTGGGCCTGGACGACCTTTCTCAGGTAACTAGTCTGATCAGAAGCTGATAGGGCAGTTGGAAACAAAAATTTGGACATTAGTCAGCTCTGAAAACTTTTGGTGTTTCATTGTCTCAGTTGCGATGCTGATACTGGCCGATTACAATAAGAATACTATCTCTATGTTATTTAGTTCAGTTACGTTGTTCTTGTATAGGCACACAGTTATTGACAACAGATCCTGTAGGTCACCAAGTGATAAGGTTTTTTTATTAGGTAGTGTACATAGCACAATGACATATGGCAGTGAAACTTGGCTAGTAAAAGCTGAAGATGTTAGTTACGTGGAGCGGAATAACATGAGGGTAATACAATGTATCAAATGGTTGAGTTACGCTTTTTGAACGGCGAGTTGCCAACATATTCGTAACCTCTCACGAAAAGAACTAGGACTGTGTCGAAACAGTTATTTCGTATAATTGCATCATTACAATAAGGTTATTCTCATGATTACTCGTTAACTTAAATCATCACAGGCATTGCAACATCTTTACATTTGTTTTCATACTGAGCATGACAGTCATTAGTACAATAGCTTATGAAGTAAGTTGTTAACAAATGTACCGGTACTTGCCTCATCATTTGTAACCACGCTTAGATCACACTGTGTTTAATGTAAAATAAATACCTTTCACCTATCTTCTTTAGTAATGGTACATTCTGTTAATTATGTACTTGATAACGTAGTTAACATAAATAACTAGTACAAAATAAGTAAATAAGAATAGTCTTAGATTTCTGCGTAAACTATCTTCATTAGAATCTATTTGAAAATATTCAGTATACAAGTAACAAAAATTTAGGAATAAAATCGGCATTGGCCTCTAGCGTCACTGTTTACTTATTTAATACTATTCTGTTTGGTAGTTGATCACGTCACTCTTGACCGGAATGGCAGAGTAGGAGCTACATCCTCAAATATTAAACATGAAAAGAGACATACTTCCACCACAACTTATATTCTCCTTGGCTATTTCAGCGCTCTTGTTGTCATCGGACAACCTTAATTTGACTTCTATTGACAACAACACTGTTTAATATGGATTCTTTTACAACATTCTTTAGTTTTTCCAGAACATTCAGCAATCTTCCAGAACATTCTATAACCTTCTAGAATATTCTAGAATGTTCTGAAAGGTTCTGTAGGTTTCTAGAACTTCGAGGAGTATCTATAGAACACACTAGAAATTTCCAGAATGTTCTAGAATATTCTTTTGCCTTCTAAGGATTTCTGTATAAACAAGACGAATTATATATAAGGCAGAGAAAGTAAGCATTTAGCTAACTTTCATTGAAGCAAGGAACACAAGATTTTAATAGAATGATCAATGATCTGTCCATAAAACATCCGACATAGAGTAACACTTGTCATTAGCACAGATGCATTGCAAATCAATGACTTGGTGTAGTGTAGTGCCCCATGCCACCTGATGAAACTTCTTTCCTTTATGGAATTGGTTAGTGTTGGCAAAGATTTGTGGTCAGTTGTAGTAGATCCTGACAACCTAACGCTCTTGCCAAATAAACGCTTTTGGATCTGCTGCATACGTTTTGGTGTGTTGTCATTCTTTTCGGCCCTATCTAGTTTTTTGGAATTTGCTTGAACAAAGGTGATCGTGGTGAAAATATGTGTTTCTTCGCGACCGATGTTTCACGATTTCATAGCCGTCTTACAATATGAATTTAGTCTTAAAGGGATTCAGTAGCTTGATATCGGGATTCCAATGCACACCACTGTTGGGTAAATGTTTTGCTGTTTGCTTGCCTTTTAAAAGGATGAATTTCTGTGGTTGCAATTTACCGATGGTGGTTAGTGCCCCCATTTACACCCCCCCAAAATTGCCTATATTTTAAATATTATTTCATATTCTTAAAATTCATATCAAGACCTATCGATTGATGTATGTATGTAGAGTACTGTGCCGGCTATACTTAAGAAGTTACATTCCAACGTGACTGTAGATTCTTGAGGGCGAAAGCTCAACATTGTCTTACCATCCGCACTTAATACTCTCGTAAAGATCCTCACCAGATATATGCTTTAATTTCCCAACATAACGCTTTTGAGACACAGCGTCTAAGTATTTAAAATATCCAAGTAAAAAATCTCCGTTTTAAGGGTCTTTTCCATTTCGAAGTAGAGGTAGAAGTCTTACCATTCCTTGCAGAAGCGATAGCGATCGTTGTTTGCGTGGTCCTCCAGCAGCTCTCTTTGGCGACCGTTGTCAGCCAGATGTGACGTCAACGCAAGGGGTCTATACTCTACAGGCTTTTACTTAAACGTTGAACCACGCGGGGATGGGAGGATAGATTAAATTAAACCTATCTAACGTGAACCGAAGACAAGCTAGAAAAACCCATGCAAAAACCGGCGTGATTAAGAACATAAATAAATAGCAATACATTCTCGTTCTCACGTGTTGCTGAGCATCAATGTAACTTAAATCAATTAGAATACCTGATATGTTTTTTTAATTACTTTTAATCAACTGGTAAATGCAATAATTGTACAAACACTTGTGACGTCTATGGTAATGTTATTAACCCTATTCTCTACAAGCTTTTACCGAAACCTTAAACCACGCCTATGAGGGGGGCTATGGATCAAATTAACCCTATCTAATGTGAACCGAAGACAAGCTAGAAAATCCTATGCAAAAACCAGCCTTATTAAGAACATACATTAATAGCAATACATTCTCGTTCTCACGTGTTGCTGAGCATCAATGTAACTTAAATGAATTAGTATACCTGATATGTTTTTTTAATTACTTTTAATCAACTGGTAAATGCAATAATTGTACAATAGTTTGTGACGTTTATGGTAATGCTAATAACCCTATCCTGTACAAGCTTTTCCCTGTACGTTCAACCACGCCAATGTGGGGGGGGGGATAAAATTGATGGATGAACCTAAGACGAGCTAAAATGCCCATGTAAAAGCCTGCGTGTCTAAGGACACACACGAATAACAAGACATCCTCGTTTTCGCGTCTTGTTGAGCATCATAATTACTGAGGATATCTGTTATTGTTTTCTATAACTCTGCAACTGGTACCTGCAATAACATTACAAACGTTTGTGGCTTATATAGGAAGTGTATTAGCCCAATACTGTACCGGCATTCCCATGAATTTAAAATCATTGACAAGTAAGATTACCCTACACTTAAAATAGATAAGACCAGCTAGAAATGTATAACTTGGTACATATAGAGAGTTGTGCAAAACATAGAAAAAATTTTTAAATAATTTCATGAAATTATAAGAGGGAATCAAATAAATGAGGCTGTAACAAATAGCGTTCCTGTTACAATTAAATTGTATTTTTCAATAAATCATTTGGGCGTGGGAAATTGGCTCTATGACGTAACTGTTTTACAGCCATTCTTGGAAACCTCTTCATCAGGTGATTTAGATATTTGCTTGGCCTTCTCTTCGCAACAAGGATATCACTCCTGCAGTGCTAGGTGAACCTGACACAAACTAGGGTTAAAACTGCACGAAAGTGCAAAAACATCTTAGTACTGAAAAGCGTTTTTCGTCTGACACTCCTCAAAGTACAAATTCATCAGACCTGAAATTAAGAAGAAATCAATGAAACATATACCCAACCGTATTTTACAAGTAGCCAATCAGAAATCTGAATGTCTTTCGCAAGGGAATTTTAAGACCTTAATTCTTAAAATACTTGTATTTAATTTCCCGTTACAATATAAATCACTTGGGCGTCGGAGGTTGGCTCTTTGACGTACCCTTTTTACAGCCATTCTTGGAAACCTCTCGATCAGGTGATTTAGATATTTGCTTGGCCGTCTCTCTGCAACAAATTTGCATCGCAAAGGAATTATAAAAAGTATATCTTTAAAGAACCGCCGTGGTCTAGTGGTTAAGGAATCGGACTCACATGCCAGAGGTTATGGGTTCGAATCCCAGATTGTCTGATAAAATGACTATCGGTTGGGGAAGACAACGTGAGACCACCCTTATAAATGTGCTCTCTCCCCAGGACATTGTTCACTCTGGCTGGACAATAGACTACGCTCGAAATCGAGTATGCAACCAACCCCCCCCCAAAAAAATCCTTAAAATCTTTATATTTTATTTCCTGCTATAATAAAATTGTATATACTCCTCCTTCCTACTTCCTCCAGTATTTTTTCCTACAACAATCAATATCTTTGCCTATCGTGTATACCCTTAAGCTTACTACTTTAAGATTCTTAAACTTCAAAAATAATCAAGCAAACCACTTGATTGTCATACATCCAAACCTTGAGGTACAAAAAAAAAAAAATTGTAAAAAAAAAACCCCACAGTATTCTTTTTTTTTAGTCTTTTTACAACTTTGACATGGAAAGATTACTTGAGGAGGAGGGGGGTAAGGTTTATCAAGGGCCTGGTCAGATACTATCATAGAGTTGGCTGGCTGGAATTAAAGTGATGAACAGACGGTTGCATATAGGAGATTCATTTGCCACAACATTGCATCCAACCTTATACAGAAAAAGAAACCTGAAGATAATGGCCCAGCTTGTTGTAGTTTGCGATAAACGAAATTTGGATAATTAAGGTACAAGTACTTAGTAAAACTGTACAGGTACTTAGTAATAAGTAAATTGTTGTTTCGAGAAGAGATCAAACAAGTGGAAAGAGATGTAATTTCTATTCTATTATCAAAATTTACTCTACCTGCAATGATTCATCTGCCTCTTATTTGTTATTAAACATCAAACCTCCTTACATAGGTTGGGTTAATGTCTCCATGACATCAGAATGCTTGTCTCTTATTCAAAAATACGACTTTCCTTTATCCAGGCCATAATTGCTTGCCACCGGCACGGAACAGTGTTGCGCTAGCTCGATTGCGTTTTTCAAATAGTAGAGGATGTGTTTCTTTACAGAAATATACATTGAACGCCTACCTTAAATTGGTAAATCTGTTAACTGGAGTAGAAACTGAGATTTACACTTAAACGTTAGCGATGTTTCTTTGGTTTGAAATTTTCAATGTATGTAGCGTTTTACTATTCTTTCTCGTTGCTGCGTTTGCTGACATTCTGAGGGAGAATTGCGTTCGAGAGGCTCAATTCTACTTGAAAGAAGTTAACTACAAGAGCATATTTGATAGTCTTGCAAATATCACGACACGAGATATACAGGAGTGTTTTGATGCATGCATAGAAAATTCTAGCTGCAGAGCAGTAAATGGGTTGGAAAAGTCCAACACAGAATTGAAATGTGAGCTTTTGAAGAATCCAACAAGCACTGCTTTTGTTCCCGCAAAAGGGTGGAAGTATTTTGACAGTGGCGATGACTTTATCCTAAGGGTAAGCATTGGGTAAAATATTATTCTATTTTTATATATTATTCTATTTTGCTGTTGCGTGATTGCAGCCATGTTGTATCTGAGATAACCGCAGCATGGCTCAACCACAAGATGGCATAGCAGAAAGTATAAGAGGATAGACCGCTACACACTATAACTTTTAAGTTGCTCTTGACTCCAAACTCTAAATAATCAACTGATTACATCAATACAAAGCAAATCATTATATAGTACGATTACTGTGTGTTCACGTTGTGAACAATGCAAGATGATGGTTATATTCACCAATCAGGATACAGTGTCTCAACATAACAGGCCATTATTTTAACGATACTGATGATGACGAGATTATAATAATAGGTAACAATAGTGTATGTATCTTGTGTGGATGGTGATTTTCCAACCGTCGGTAATTGAAGTCAAACATGAACCTTTTGTCCCAGATTGCATTAGTATCACTGTAAACTTTATTAAGATGAAGCAACTGAAGAAGTAAGAAAAGCCCTATTGCTTATAATAAAAAAAATAGAGGGCTACTCGAAGTCCGTTGTCTTTTTCTCTTTCTTTCACATCTTATTTATATATATATAAACCAAGGAACAGCACTAAAAACAGTTGCAACATATCATAGGTAAAAATAAAACAACTTGGGCTTTACAGGAAGTTTTCGGAATTTTATTCCTTCATCGGGCTTCATCCGATAAACCCTAAGTATTGTCGGGGACTTGGATCTAGTGTTCCATGAAATACAAAATGCAGGGATGCTACGTTCTTTCAAACTTTATCACAGTTCTATTACAGCCCGGTAAGATGCACTAACTTCTTTCGCCAGAAAGCTTCAGGCAGCAAATTATGGGAGACCTGCGTACTCTAACCCCCCCTTCCCCCTCCTTGCGTCCCTGACCCAACAGTATGATACATCGCTTTTACGTTACTTGAAGTTGATAATGCAGGTCTCAATTTTTTTTGTACAAGTTAGTAAATTTATGTCTAGTTTTAGGAAATTTGGATTTTTTGTTTATGTGCTGTTTGTTGTGAATTTTTGTTAGAAAGTAGACCAGCTTGGTAAACTCTTTCGATGTTTTAGATGCATGTTTCATAATAACTTAGCTTTTTCTCATGCATTGAAGCTTGGCCCATACTGTCGAAGTGCAGCATACAATCCATGCTACCCTTGCAGATGTCGTGACAATTGTAAAGATTCTCATTACAGATGTGACTGTGATCGACGTAAGTTATCAACATGCATAACTACTAAGAAAAGTTTCAATCGTTCTTCCTCTTGTTCACATGAAGCGAAACGGCACAAAAATCACTGGGAAGACTTTTAGCAAGAAGAAGTGCCTCAGTAGGTATAGAAAAGTAAGATTAAGGTCTCTACCATGAGTTTGTCTCAGTCATGACTGAAAGTTGACATCGGTGTTGTAAAACCTCGAAAGAAAAAAATTGTGGGGCCACGGGTAATTGAACACACGGTCTACGTAGTTGCGCAATGACGACGCATTTCCACTAAGCTATGGTCCCCTACCAACGAGTGAGAGAAACTTGGGATGTCTATTACTTTGATATCGCGTCACTACACTCTCACAAATACGTAGCTACTTGGTTGGGTTGTAAGATTAAAACTCTACTAAACCTTTGCTTGTTCAACCTTCTCCTCTTCTATTATATACGAAAGAGAGAAATATGTACAATTGCAATGACATCAAGACGTTTTTGCAAAAGAATAGGAGTGTACAATCGTAGCAGTTGAATTTTCTATTACATTTGATCTACGAAGCAAGAGTCAGTATCAATCATCTATGATTATCGATTTCAAATATCTTTGCGGATTTCTCGACAAGGGCGATATGTTAGAGATCATTTCTTAACTCAGAATTGTTGTGAGTATCGATTCTCCTATGAAAACTGTCGGGAGGTGAAGACGTAATCCTATCAGTGTGAAATGGTAGTAATGTCTCTCAATTTGAAATTGAGATAGTTAAGTACAAGTTGACTAGTCCACAAATATTGTTTTGCATGTCAACGTTGATTTTCTGAAGAATGCTGTCGTTCTCCGTGTGGAAAATCACGGCAAAATACATCATGGGCTATACGTGTATACCAAGGCTATACCATGTTCTAATACTTTTTTTGTATATCTACATACTTACGTACATCGTACATTCTTATTCTTTTATGTTGTAGTAAATGCTAAGTTACCAAATGTCTACATTCCATTTGAAGTAACTGATGAAACAGACAGAGCTTATTATGCACGAGGATTTAACTCACACATATTGAATTTTTTCTTACTGGGGTCAACAAAGCTTGTAAAGGCAGACAATAACCTTCGAGATGGCTACGTCTTGGAAGTTAGTAGGAATACAGGACCAGCTATAATTGACTCTTGTGTTCTCTGCTTCTTCAGGTAGGAAAGGGCATCTATTTTTACTTCTTTGCTATTATTTCTATTGCTTTCCATTCTGTTTACTTTAAGTTAAGATAACCTAACTTATTTGTACATATTAGAAATAAAATTATCTATTTATACTGCTTTGTAGGGATTATGCGTCTACAGGTGGTTTTCTACGTTTGTGGTTTAGTATTCGGAGATTATCTTTTTCTTATTCTTAACTTATCGTGGATCGACAGCAGAGATATCAATTAGTCTATATTCTCCCTTGCTTATCGATTTGTCTACAAATTTCTCTGCATATTGGTATTTGTCTTTAATTGGTGCCTAAACAGATAAATGGTTTGATTGAGAACGAAATTGTTATATTACCTGATTCTTGGTGTAATAGATTGGTAGATAAAAGTGTGCGAAGATTGTTATATCGACAGTTTGATAGATTGATGGATTGTTAGATTGTTAGAGCGAAAGGATGATAGCTTATAGTTTGATTGATAGGTGGTTCATAGTTTCATAGATTCATAGGTTAAAAGATTAACAGATAGATGAAGCTGAAGATTTACTAATTAGCAATTAAAAGACGGAAAGATCAATAGATTTGTAGAAAGATATTGTAATCCGTTGATAGATATTAAGGTTGATAAATTCAATGATCGACAGATCAATGTATGCGTAACTTAAAAGATTGATAGGGCAAAAGATTGAAAAGTTGAGAGACTTAGGAGATCAAGAGGTGGAGTGATTTCAGATGGACAGATTAACAGTTTGACTTATTGATAGCTTGTTACAAGCACAGGCTTACCTATTGTTACAGTGCACCCGTGCTTTCCTGCTTTCGAAATTGACATTAAATTTCTGTTTTTGCACTTTGACTACCAAGTTAAGTAACAGCATGCAACAGTCTACTAAGCGAAAGCTAAATGAAGAGCCATCCTTCAAAGATAAAGTCTGGTATCATCATTCTACTTAGCACTTCATCATGGTTCACCATAGGTTCTATGTTTTCTTTACAGGAATCCTTCATATTCAAATGCGAGTCTGGGTTTACATCAGAGACACTCAACAATTTAATGGCCTTGCATAATGACACTGTAGTGTTTTAAGATGCAAGTAACCTAAAGGGGTGCGTAGGTTTCCCGTTCAAACTGTTGATAGAGCAACAGCCCAAATTAAAGAGAGTTTAGGGGGAGGAAAGAAAAGGGTTTGGTACAGATAAATGCATAAATACACATGTGAATTAAATAGCAGAATCTTAGAAGGGACAGGAGATCAAAATTGTCAAGTGTCCTACCTCCTTCCCCATCCCCGGTGGCATTGCCAGTGTAGAACATGCTCTCTTTTTGATCCCGTCAATTTGTTGTGGGCAGTATCTTGGGTAAAACGTTTGAACATGTTAATCATTCATGCAGCTTAAAACAGAGCTCGAAAATATCTTTTAAAATACAATCGGTGAAGCAGAAAAATAGTTGAGCCTCCGCTCGACCTTACAGTGTTTGTTATGGTCGGTTTAACTCATGTGCTGGGGCCTAAGTCTGTTGCGACATCATTATTGTACGAAATGAAAATGAACACGACTGAAGCTGAGAGCAATTCCAGACTTTAAAATATTGTTAGTATTCTTAATCAAGTATAACATGTCAAAAGTAGTGATTCCAACGAAGGAATCTGAGTCAAAGCCTCATAGGTAGATCGATTTCGACATATAAGGTAGGGGCTAGAAGCAAAGATAGGTGAGACAGTTTTCTCCTTAAAGTCTTCTGTACGGATTTTGGTTTCATTCGCAGCAAAGAAGTCGGCAGCACTGATACGTAATAACATATGTAATATGAGAGTGATTATATGGAATGTCAGAGTGATGTGTCGACTAGAGAAATTTGAAAATGTGCAACAGAAAATGCAGTGTATTAAAATCTCAGAAATATGTTAAACAAGATGGAAAGATACTGGGGTAGCATACGGTGAGAATTACAACGTGATACACACAGCAAATGATCAGCATGAACGAGGTGTTGCGATTTTAATGGATATTTTGTCATCAAAGTACGTATAAGTTTTGTGGTCAGTATCTTATAGGGTATTGCTAGTCCGTTTCAACAGTAAAGCATTTAACATATCAATTATCACAGCTTACGCGCAGACGTCAGAGTCGGAAGAAGAGGGTTTTATGGAATGTTTCACAAAGCAATGGATGAGTCCAAATCCCAAGACATCAGAATATTCATGGGTGGCATAAAAGTGGCAAGGGAGCAGTTTAAAGATATCATCGGCAGGCATGGCCTGGGGATTCAGAATGATCGTGATAGAAGATGGGCACAATGGTGCAAAGCAGATGATCAGATTATCTGCAACACATGTTTCAAGGAACATTCTTGGCACTTTTGAACTTGGAGAGTCCAATAATGCCACAAAAAACCATATTGACTACATATCTATAAACAAGCGCTTTTGAAACCCTGTTTTTCATCCAAAGACTTATTCTGTTGCAGACTGTGATAGCAACAATGCACCAGTTATATCCAAGCTAATCAAACGTAAAAAGACACAAATCACAGCTGCAGCCGCGCACCTCGAATATAAGATTCTTCAGTTCAATCCTGAAGCCAAGAAACGATACTCTGTTACGTTCAGAAAGAGCTTGAAGTGCTTCAAATGGGGGAGGAAGCAGATGGATCATTTTCAAGGATGCTCTTGTTACTACAGCAAACGAAATAGTGACAAAAAATAGAACGGGCAAAAAATTAGATGGTGACAGATGTAAGGTACAAGATCTGCATCGCATCGTCATAGCTGCATTCCATGGCTCAAAACGGAAGAAGAACCAAGAACATATCCAGATCGAATAATACTGCATGACCCTGGGCAGCGGCAGAGTCATGAATCGACGGAAGAAGACGAAATACTTATGTCCCATTTTCGACCAATGTATGTCTATTTTCTTAAACCGAATGTTAACTTTCTTACTTGTAATCAATAGCACGTCAGACTGATTGCAAGGCCAACATCTATTTCTCGCTGCATTATGTTCTTACTTTCCATCTCGCACCTCCCCACTTCAGATATTGCCTCGCCACCTTTTCTTATTGTTGACCCCTGCCTCTTTCTTCCCAGATGCCCACTTATTATATTTAAACTTTTACTTCACAGCAAATTTCACTTTAGATGAGTGATGTTCTCCACGATTTATTTTCTCTATGTTAGTTCTGTAGTTTGGTTGATATTTAAACCAAAATACCATAGCCGTGTCTAATTTACCCAATGGATAGTATGCAATTGGA
>JAAAKL020011586.1:0-13556 GCA_010016065.2 Carybdea cf. marsupialis auct. non (Linnaeus, 1758) | reverse complement strand
TTATGGTTATTCTTTCTTTATCGATTTGTATATCTTCTTTCATATGTCCGATTCATTATTATCTTCTTGTATATAAAGATTTGTAAAATTGTAAGAGTTTGAGATTAGTCTTAAGTCGATGCAAGATCAGAGAATATTAAGATACTGTGTCTTTTATGAAAGTTCACAGGAAATGTACAAGATATGAAATCACAACGACGCAACAGTCTTGTCCATCGATAGACCAATGATAAGAATGCTTCAATGATCACGTGTAATAACAAAACTACAACCTGTCGAGTCAAGCTTGCGATTCTCAATAACATACGTGTTCCATGTGAGCTCAAGAAGTCAGAAAAGTTACATAAATGGAAATAAACAGCAGCTGAAGGTCGAAATTGTAGATCGCAGGTTTTCGAAAGTTTCCCAATAAACTCAAGTATTGATATAGATTTACTTGCTGGCCTGAAACCGCAAAAAACGAATCAAGTTTCTTTCTCAACACTTTTGCACTCACTAACAATCGTAAGAAATATCATTAGAAAGTTTTTCTATTTCCATTGTAATCTTTTAGATCTTTCATTATAAAGTGTATTATTTTCATGTTATGATGTTTCCATACAAAATCCCTTCAATGTACGGAAGCATTGTTGTAGTTAGAAGAAATTTCATTTGGTTCACATTGTTCACAGTACAGATCGTCAAATTATGGCAGAAATTGAGGCACGAAAAATCTTCGATTCAACTTCGTCGTCTTGTTTGGCTGTTCTGTAATCAGTTGATTTTGTTTTATATGTACTATCGGTCCCCTGTGGACAGTCTTACCATTATCCTGTGACACTGCTCTGATACAGTAGACAGAGGAGAAAGTAGAAGTTTGAAGAAAATAAGTGCTGTACAAATAACATGGTACACATCAAAGCAAGTAAGTTTTGTTTTGAAGCAAAAAAAACAACCGTAATATACTTGCAATAGAACAATCAAATTTATTCACGTACAAGCCGGTGCTTATTGGTACCCCTCCCCCCTCCGAGTGAATGAAGCACTCCAGATTATTTAGTCAGCTATTTCAGAAAACGTAGCTGGTTATAAAATTTCTCGCTTTCTAATCGATCCTCTTCTGACCATCTGATTGTAGCCATTGAAATGTCTGACCAAGACACACTTCTTTTTCCCTCATTACAGTTTCTTTTGATGTACTGTACCAACTTTTAAATTCTATGCAATTAATACAATTTTTGTTGCATTAGCACGTTGCTCCATTCGGTTTAAGTAAGCTTCCCACTGCTTTGTTGGATATTTATTCTCTTGTTATCTAGAACATATATTGTCCCATGTTGTTATTGGCTACATGGCTCAGGTGACATGGGTCCGAAAGGAAACATTGTGGAGGAATTGGCAGTAGAATAGTCAGAAGGAGCCTGGTCAGTAATGTGCCCCTGATCGCGAGGGAATATATTATGGGAAGGAGGGGAAGTACAAGAATGCAAATTTTCACCTGTCAATAAGGACTCAGTCATACTTTGATACAGTTTAAAGTGAATTATGAAACAGTTGTAAATGTCCAAAAGCAATTTAAAAACGCCTACGAACAACAATTGGTCTTCCCTGTTGACTTATAGCAAAATTTAATGATTTCAGGTCCTAGATGTTCAAAGTTGCTTACGTCGTGAATCTTTTCCTGAGCTTTGTTTCGAGAAATACCCCCATACTACTCTCTACGTATGTCTAGGAGAAAATAGAACAACATTTACCCACTAGAAACACAAATGGCGGCATTTCAGTCCAGATGTACAGAAAACCAAGCCACACTGACCAATATCTCAACTACACATCACATCATCCAACCTCAACCCACGACATTGTGATCACCACCCTATTCGGAAGAGGAAGGATGACCATAACCAATTATGTAGCCAACGGATACATCCCAAATGTCATTCAAGAAGCCTAAAGGAGAAAGAACAGACGATGTCAAGAACCAAGAACATAGAGTCGTCCTTGCATCAAAGACAGAGTTGAAACTATCATAGGAATGCTAAATAAGCACTATCTCCTATGTTCCTGCTTCACAGCATCCACCTTACCTAAGACACGATCAAGCCCAAGGATCCAATGCCTTCGGAAGAAACCAACAACACTGTACACAGATAAAGATGCAAACGCTGTCCAGCAATGTACATAAACAGCAACGAGATCGAGGAACACGATTGAAAAATGACCACATTTATGACTGGGAAATAGCGAAACACTAGACGGAGATATCAACACAACAACCAGGAGCATTAAAGAAACTTGTTGGTGGTACAAAACAATAAAACTGCACGAAATAGCGAAAACGTTTTAGTACTGAAAAGCTTCGTCTGACACCCCTCACAGTACAAAATCACCAGAATTGGAATAGAGAAGAAATTAATGAAACTAATACCCAACTGTGTTTTGAAAGTAGCCAATCAGAAGTCTCACTGTTAGATACGTGTTAATTCGACCAATCAATTATGACGATTTTGTACAATGAGGAGTGTTAGATGAAAAAAGCTTTTCAGTACTAAAATGTTTTCGCTATTTCGTGCAGTTTTAAAGAAACTTTTTTATTTCCTACACCACACCAACCGCATCAACAACACATCCAACAATCTCCCACACGTATGGTTCCCAGTAATATCCAAGAAAACACTACAAACAAAAATCAGCATGGCCAACACGTCAGATCCTTGCTTCGCCGGAGGTCCGCAATCTAATAGCATACAACAGCGAAACTTTCTTGAGAACAGTAGCGAGGAAATTGGAGAAGTATCTCTCGAAATGTAGCTCAGAAAAAGACTACAACTCACTTCATGATAAACATTTACCATAGATGGCTTCAACTGAGTGGAGAGGAGTTAAGATATTTAAATTTACAAGTCTTATTTTATTGTGAAAGGAAGATTATTGGGAGGGACCACCCAATGCCCCCTGGTCTCTACCACTGTCCTTTATCATCTCTGCATAAATATGAAGGCTCTACATTTTCGATATTAAAGCGAATCGTTTGCAAAGGTAAACACGGAGATGAACGAATAATCTATGAGCAGCACCAAAGTTGCATGTCGTCAGAGTTGATAGTCATGGTGGCTGAATTCTGATTGTATTGGATATCAGTTAAAATCGACTACCTGTAAAATCGTTTTTCAATCCTCAAAACAATGATTGGCTTCTTTCAATGCCGACCCGCTGATCTGAAATAGAAACATTGAAGGCAATTTGGAAGTTTAAATGAATATTTTGAGTTTCGAGTTTAAAAGGGTGTACAAAGGAGAAAGACAAATTAAGGGTTGTCTTTAAAATGTTTGATGTGAAGTACTTGTAAACGGCTGCACTAAAGCCGATTCTCACACTTTCGAGCACGTAGCCTCGTTTTGCAGTTAAGATGTTGCTTGTTTGAAAATCGCCTACTGTCATTGAATGTTTCAAAGTGGTAACAGAAGATTCATTGGGTAGGTTATATGAAAAGATGTTATTCGGTTAGGTGATGTGATATTACCAGATACGCAAGGAAGGGAACCACTAGGCCCGCGATTTTTGAGCATCGATGTCTTAGCTAATATTAAAACCTGGGAACTCAAAATAAAAGGAGCTTTTCTCTAAGCTATAATGGACCATTTAAGCTTTTAATTTTATAGTTATTGTTAATATCTACTGAATGGTGATCTTAAGTAGGCCACTGTTGACGAAACAAAACACATGAAATATGACTTTGCAGTGTATGCGCCGAAGAAAGTTGACTCACTAACCAGATTGGTTGCTTTGACTGAGTTCTATACACGAGAACTCCTACATATCTTTATTAATCCAAAGGACGTCTAAATCACAACTCCTCTTCGTACAAATCTCCCTTACATTTCCTTGTTTAACGTTTTTATACATGAAGAGGACTGGCACTAGTGAAGTGTATATTATATAGATACTTCAAACTCGTTGATACTAAAGGCCTTGACAACTCAAGAAATATTTTTAGTTACGACTCTGAAGTTGTTTTTTTTAAAAAAAAAATTTTATGTAGACGTAGGGTCTTACGTTACGAGAATTTCAAACTTGATCAGTGTGACAAATGTCGTCACAGAGAGTCATCTGGTCAAAATTTTCAAAGTATCTTTTTGGACAAATTTCTTTAATAGTTTTAGGAAAAGTCAGTATGTATCAAAGTCAGACAACAAGTCCTTCGTGTTGGAAAAGAATGAAGATTGCATCTACTGACCTGGTAGCCCCACCCTCCCTCTCCACTCTAATAGGGTTCAACACTATTCACACTCAATTTCGCAATGATAAAGCTGCTATGATTCAGATTAATTATCCGCCAACCAGTATGAGGCTATGTCATGACTACGAGGTCATGGCGTCAATCCCACGTGATATACTTATGAGTCAGTTATACAATTCAGTGGTTGATCGTTTATATTGCTGCAAGGAAGTCGGTTGGGTCTAATCATGGTGAAGTAAAATATATCGAAGTTTATTGAATATGATCAAACTTTACATTGATAAGATCCTGAACTCTGCGCGACTCGGCGAAATTTATCAAAAACATGCATAGCAGAGTACAGGAATTGTTTAATAAACATGAAATGACAATTTAGTAACTTAGTATCAACCATTATATCAGTGCATAATCCATAGCTACGAGAAGTGTGGGTAGCTGAGAGTGAAAGTGCAATTCTCGTTTTTGTGCTGCATTTAAAACAGAGTTACACAGAGTAACTTCTACTGAAATGGGTTTTTGTGTCGTCTCACATCACATTCAATCATGTCTCATGCAGTATTTATTTGATAAATCATCAGAATTCTTTTGAGATTCTTAAACCTTAAGGAAAAGGAGTAGTGAGCCCATTAGATTCCAGATTTACCGCATACGTGAGGAATACACCATATCCTTGTCACCACGGACCGTCAACAGGTGGAACCAGGGTTCTTGAGGGCCAGTGTGGAAGTAGATATAGGTCAGTGAAGCCTTCCTGGCACTAAAACGTCATAATTTCTTCTCGTCTTTGATTGTGACGAGGCCCACTTTAGAACCAGGAGTCACAAGCAGTTAGTTCTCCTCCCCAACGCTCTTGACGGTACTGGCTAGTACAAGTATTACTACTGATCCTATGGCCCTGTTCGCTCCAGTGGAGCACTCAGTTTCCCAATCCTCATATAGAAGCGCCTTGTTTAAAAGATGATGCGTTGAGCAGGTTTACTTCATACTTTTTCATACTTTTGTCCGAGTGGTTATTACTCGAAAGGAAACGTGCGGTAAGTTTCAAACTACATCAGGCGTTCCTCAAGGGTCGTCATCGGGATCTTTACAGTCGAACCCAAATGATATCGTTTTAAATTAAACATTGTAAACATTATAAATATGCATGCCAAAATAAACATTTTCTTAGTGTCATTTTCTGAGAGTTGCAGTGGTCCAGTGGATAAGAGTTTTGCCTTCAGCTTTATAGGGGTTAGGGGTGATGTCATCAGGGGCTCTAGGTCTTAAAGTGCTCTATGCTCCAGTAACAAGTCCCATGTGTATAGGCATTTCCCTAGTCTTTGTAAAAGGGAATTCACGGCATTAAAGTTGCATCATCTGCTTCCTATAGTGGTTGTAAATACCCCCTACTGTAGTAATCCGCTATCCCTAATAAGGGATCAAAAAGTGTGAAATGAGTCCCCTTGATGATCATGGTCCTATCTTAATACGAGCTACCTTCATTGCAGCAGAGTAAAACAGGTGCCTTATGACCTGGTAATAACGGTCTCATCCTGTAGATATCATTTTTTAACTCAGAAAAACATTAAGTGATTTCATGTAACCTTTGCAGCAGCTAAACTGAATAGTCTACCCGATCGCGCGCAGAACGAGACTGATTATATAAAAAATTTTGCTAAAAATGCCTTCCATTTTTCATAGATAAGTACTCAGACAGACACACTAGCAATCATGAAATAAATAGAATAAAACTCAATAAACCGTCATGAAGTGCTTATGGGGTTGGCGGGGATCGAACCCAGGATCTCCCACACCGAAAATACCGACTTTACCACCGCACTGAATAGTGCAATAGTAAAGTCGACAATACCGGAAGTCGACCCCGAATTCTCACCACTACCAGCAACCCTACCTTTTTTCGTATTGCTATTAGCATTATCAGTGCCATATATACATGTATATAGTGGGGCCATTATTTTTGCATCTGATGCAATGCTATGCGCCTTAGATCATACATACATGAGCCTTGTGAAAAATGCATATCAAATTCTTGTTACCAAAATAAACCTTTTACAGGATATTTTATCATTGTCTCTCTAACACTGAATCTGCGGAAATTTGAAATGGATTCAAGTTATAATTGGAAAAATAGCTACACAATGAGATTCCGATAGTTAGAAAGACAGTGATCAGAACTATCAATACTTGCTTTACATCAAATCGGAAAAATTACTCCTCTTAAATGGATCGTGAAAATACTTTTCGCAAGTCAATCTCACTTTTAAATACCACAGTTCATTCCATTTGTTGGCACACCTCTACCTTTACTCTTTTTTGTCATCTATTACTTTTCATGTAAACTGTTCTGCTATTGTTATTATTATTATTATTATTATTATTATTATTATCATCATCATCATCATCATCATTATCTTTATATTAAGGTAAGTAAAGTTCGAAGGCGCCCTTTGCATGTGGTCATTCACCTTCTGTTTTTGAAAGTTTGGCATCTGCTACGGTTTATAGTAACAAAATATCTTTTAATCTGACATTGCTTTGACCAGAAGAACATGAAAGGTGTATTTAAATTTTGATAGGATCACTGAAATTGGATTCTTCCATTAAAATCATCCTCCACGGTCGTTTATACACTTGAAGTCCACTGAGATAGAGATATTTTTACCACAGAAGTTCACGTAGTTACCAATTGCTATTTTTAAATGAAAAAGTTTGAAGGGCACGTGCTAATGCAAACACAGCAAAAACAGAAATCATTTTCCTTATTGTTTCTAGATAATCTACTACTATTGCTGTTCAAATCATCATGAATATTTACAGCATTCCTCAACGACTCTCAACACTTTCTTTCAATTATCAAGTAGCTTTAAAACTAGATTATCTCGACTTCGGTACTACTCTTCGGTTCAATTCGTATAAGAAAATCGAATTATTGGTAAATGTTTGTAGAAAGTTGTAATCATTTGGAAAACTATCTTGGTGTTTCACAATGATTCATGCTACGTCCTGTCATTTTATTACTATATATTTATGACATGCCATAGGCAGTCGAATGCAGCCTAGTCTTGTATGCTGATGACTCCTGCCTCCTCAGCATAGATGAAAACTCTGAAGCAATGGAAGGAGATTTGCAATTTCCTCGTTTGCTTTACAAACTATGCTATGACAGATGAATATAAAAAGGAATGGACCTTAAACGACTAAACCATGTCTGATGCAGCTCCGGATCAAAGAGATACTAACACTGACGTTAAAATAGAATCGATCTAATGCAAAAATCAGTCTAGAACGGTAGAGAAACACTTTACAGTAATTAATACAAGTATACTTATATTGCGGCTTGTCAAGCTAGCCTTCTTCAGAGTTGTTGCTATGGCAACCCACCAATTTTCGGACTTCACTACAATTTGTATAATTCTTAATGAAACTAGACAACAATTTTCAAGATGGGAATGTTAAAGTTACCAAATAGAAGAATGAAACAGCAAGTATGTATGGAATCTGTCAAATTGAAACGTAATGAGATTATTATCATACCATGAAAATGTTTTCTTCTTATTGTCAAGGTATGTAATATTTAGTATACCAAATACAGGAATGTACTTACGAAAATTGCAAAATCAGAACTTGAAAAGATCGTGAAAGAACGTGAAAGAACGTGAAATCTCATACTGTCAAAAAAGTTGCTCAAGTTTGAAACATTAGGTTTCAATCCCGATCTAAAGTTGCTGCGGGAGCATCATGATCTCCCATAACAATCACATCCACGTGGGTGTGATAAAACAAGAGAAATTACAATGAAATAACTTACACCTTATGGGCAACACTTCCTTATGTTTCAACTGCATCAAGAATGCCTAAGTTCCTTAAGCAAATTTAGCAAGATTTCTTTGCTTTCTCCTTATTTTGTTGTAAATTTTAAGCCCTTGCTTATGACAGTCTGTACTATGGATTTAATCATTTTGGGAAGAATATAACGATGTCATATCGGCGAATATAATTGTATCATTAACGATGTGTGCCGTATAACGTCTATAAGACTGTCTACTACCAAGTTAGTCCAACCAAAACACGCTCTCCAGGTGACAAATCTCATAAAACTAGAGCACCAAAAGTTTTAAAGCAACCTGACTCGAGTTGGTAGCGAAAATTGCAAAGTGTGACAGATGTCCTTCGAAAATAGGCCGACATCACTGCCGAAAACATATGCGTTACGAACACTTACCGAGAAACGACTGTCATGTAAGCTACGAGGATGTTTCGTACGATTTTTCCCGTAATATTGCAATGCAATACTGGTCTCTTTTACAAAGATTCACATTTATAAAATCTTTAACACCTCAGTTGTAGAACGGTAGTTTTCATTCACGTCTTATAAAAGTCATCATGCAAACAGTTTCTAAGATGTGTTGCGTGTATTGTCAACAAAAATATGTTGACATGGTATTGTAAGTAAAGAATCAGCCTCTGTTTTTATTCTACTGCTATTTTTATGTCGCCGGAAACTAGTGGATGGGTTTATAGACGACTTCGTGTTCGTGCGCACCTGTTCTTTTGTTTCATCCATAAACAACTGTCCTCTTTCAGTCGCTTTGTTAGAATGTCAATAACGTTAATTTACTTTTAAATGACACGGTTTACATTTGAAACATGACACAAACATTTCAACCCGTCACACTTTTGTTTTGCGCAATTTTTGTAAGCAGCACACGGGTTGCTATTAATATCTTATCTTTGATATTGAGGCCTTCGCCGTTACCATCTCCATCCTTCCTTTCATAAACTATTTCCCAGCATTTCATAACGTGATAGCATGCTTCCGTATCTTTACGTGCCTACGCAATTATATTGTCCGCAACAACTAGTTTCCCATGGATCTCCCGGTAAGCTACTGTATAAACAATCTTCCTCCACGCTTGCCCAAAAATGTACCAATTCTTTATTTTGAATGTTTTCTTACAAAAACTTTCCCTGAGCCTTTTAAATACCATAACTTCATCTTCTGCCAATACTTCATCAATTTGAATTGATTAAATTGAACAGCAAATATGATAGCAAACATAATATCAAAAAGTCTTCAATCATCTTGTGGTGTCAATATTTTGTAACGACACCTGGTATAATTATGAGACCATTACTTTACGGACACTTCCTTTGACGCAAATACTCGTCCGGATATTTCTTCGAGGGGCAAATGCTCCTACAAACCTGAAAGTTGGAGTGCAATGCCTCCCGTGCCTCCCCCAGCTACGATCCTGGTTTTCTCCTATTATTAAACGAGTTTCTAAAATGTTCAGAATGCCTAGACATCCTATATTGTTCCAATTGCTCTAGGAAAATGCCAGATGCAAAACTAAGCTAAACCTCTTGCTTTGATTGAAATCATAGTTTTTCTTGTGGGCCGTGCTATGTTACTCGGTCGGTGCATTTGTTGAGACATATCGTATCCTGTGCTACCACAAAGAAGCATGTACATGTCACGGAGGTGACTTTTTAACTTTCCTCTAGTATCTTTTCAAATATGCACATTTCTTCATCATTTCTTTCTGAGTGATTTCGGCCATCGGTTTTCCTCACTCGAGCTCTAAGTGAGCATGACCTTATTCTAGTTCATAGCCATAGTCTGTTCTTTGACTTAAATTACATAATTCATTGTCAGAAGCACTTCAGAGATCTCGAATTTTTTTTTACTTTTCCAGCATATGTAAGACTGGCTCACTCATTTTATAACACTTACGTTTTCTCCTCAATGTTAAAACATAGTGGATGAACGTCATTATCAGATCAAAATTTTGTGAAGGTAGCAAAAGCACATTTTATTAGTCATTTTTGTATTCAAAGTCGTACACTGTATCAGTATTGGCTCACAGGATATAGGAACCAAGTGGATTGTCTTTTTCCCTCCCATTAAATTCATTAAGTTTGAACTCCAGGTAAAAACATTGCCCGTAGTCTGGCCAAAAATGTCCGAAATACAGGCATTCCATCCATTTGCTAGAGGAAGTCTAATACGAAACTATCAACTTCAAACATTCAAGACCTAAAATTTGGACAAGAATAGCCCCCCTCACCTCCCCCTCGATTAAAATGGTCAATACGCCTATGTGTATCGACAGATATCTCAATTTCTTCACCTACGCTAATTGCTTTCTTGCTGCATTTCTTTTGGCACTGTTTCAGAAAGGCTGTTTCGAAGTGGTTCGAAATTGTCGGTAGTGATGTTATTTTGTGCACTGAACTCGACTTTAACAACTTTCTTCTTGAAAGGAAATTCACTTTGAGAAAATGTTTATGGACCAAAGAAATCATATTGTGAATGAAATCAACGGATGTATAAATAGTTTAAGCAAAGAAAACAAAAAGGAAGAAATCAGATTTCTGCTGCATGATTTGCTCCTGTTTTTCTTTTTTGTGTGTGGATTTTTTTTTTTTATTGGATTTAGAGCGTAGCCTATTGCCCAGCCAGAGTGAGCAATGACCTGGGGAGAGAGCACATTTACAGGGGTGGTCTCCCGTTGCCTTCCCCAACCGATAGTCTTTATATCGGGCTAGTCGGGACTCGAACCCACAACCTCTGGCATGTGAGTCCGACTCCTTAACCACTAGGCCATGGCGGCTTCTTTGCTCCTGTACAGTCAGAAATTGTTTTTATTTGGTATTTTTGGAGGATGTCAGAGTTATTCTAAAGGGAGAAATGAACATGAGGCAGCCTAGTAAAAATGGCTGCCTTCTTAATGATATATTTATGACAATGATATACTATCATGCATATAACTTCATCGCTCTGTCTCGTAGTTGAAATTGTTGAATTCGCAATGACAAGTGAAGGCCCTTTGAAACCATATATTTTGTCGAACTTGCCACTTTCCTGCATTTGCTATACTCCCCAAATCTTTTACTCCGGAAGTGATATAATCAGTTGTTTGACATTGATATTATGTATGCCCTCACCTGAGGAACCCACTTCAACTAAGATACAGAGTTAAATAATAGCGATGGTAAAAACCAGGACGATCGTCTGACGAAAAGGTAGTCCTCGCTACAAGTGTCGTAGCAAACTATTACGAGGATTGTCCTAGAAATCCGCCTTAATTCTAATAATAACCTGTTTTCGGGGATAAAATTGTTTCATTAGTTGTTATATTATTTATTTATATCTCTTTTTGGAAAAACGACATCATAAAGGGGATTGGCTAATTTTTAGTAATAGCAGCTGGTCTCCGTTCATAGCAGTAGAAGACTGAATCTTTAAGTCTCTTTGCTGACCTAATCTTGGACAGCAATAACGTGCTCCTCGCAGCTAAAGATTCCTAAGTTTATATTGGAAAATTACGAACAGATTTAATCTTCGATAATTGGTGTGAGAATTTAATGAGAAAAGGAATATTTGTTAAATATTTTAAACGGTAGGTGTTCCTGCAAACTATTCTCCTACCCCAAGAGAAGCGATAGTAATTAATGTTTTCTCATTAGAGTTGCTTATCTCAAATGAGTGAGAGGCAGGTGAGAACGTAATAACCTCCTTTTTTCCATTCAGTGCCCGTTGACACCCTTCGAGTCTCTCTGCTTGCCCTCTCGGGTATTCTATAGCCTTACATACCTTGATTTCTAATAGAGTGCTTAAAATAGGTTGGCAGGTCAAAGGGAACTGTGAAAGTCATTGAAGCAGAAAGTAAAATTTGCAGAGCCTTGTGTTTGTGAGAGTAGTGATTGAGGTGCACATGACTTGTTAGTAGGAATTTTTCTTAAGAGTATAACTGTTGGCGACCGTCTGACTACCCGGACCGTTTGGCTACATTTGCCTCGTTCTCGCATATTCTGCCTTATTTTCAAATAGACGTTGAACCTGTATGAATGAGAGGTCGAAAACGGTAGCTAGATGGTCCAGCTGAACGTTTTGCGCAGAAATGGAAACGAGTTATCTGAGTACATTCGATCTGTCGACATAAACGATGTCAGGAGGAAACAATGTTTACAAGTCTGTTCTGTACTGGTACTTGACGTGACAAGCCAACACTCCAGTGGGGTTTTTCTACCTCTCATTCATACAGGTTTAACGTCAAGTTGAAAATGAGGCAGTATATGCGAGAACGAGGAAAATGTATCCAAACGGTCCGGGTAGTCAGACGGTCTCCAACATAACCACCTTCACTAAAGGGAGAAAAAGTACAGAGTTTCAGATGACACGTCGCAAGCCTCTCGCCATTTACTTCTTTAGTGATGTTTTGAATATATGTTCTCTATTCATTGCCGTTACAATAACTTACGGTGTGATAACTCTTCTTGTAGTAAAATTTTGGATGCTGTTAGTGTTCTGAGGTCATTGACTCGGTAACAAGAGAACATTGGCGACATTGATAATAACACCGAGTGCCTAGAAAACACTGAACTTTGATACGAATGTTGAACATAAAACAGAACTGTCATGAAATAATGTAATAAACTAAAATATGAACATAAGAACAAACAAACGCTTTGATAATAAGAAACTAGAATAGTTCCACGTTCTCAAGTTGTTAGTCAGCACTATAAAAAGGGCGTTACACGCTTCTATAACACATTGAAGGGCCTTTAAATGAAGCACAATAAATATCCCACCACGGCTTGCGGTTGTGTTTCCCGTGGCTTCCTACTTTCATTATTGATGGCATTTCATTGCAAGCTCTCGGTGGTTATGTCGACTTTACGCTCGTTTCTTACTTCTCCACTCCTTCAATAACTCTGTTCCGGAAGTAGTCTGGACATGACTATACTAAAGAGAATCGCTTTGACCTGTGAGTCAGGGTTTCAAAGTCTAAGAGTTTTTAAAGGTTTCAAAGTTCAGTATTCGACAGTAACAGAGTTTGGGATTATTTTCATAAATCAGAGATTTGAAATCTGCCCAGGATTTGGAAGTATCTTTAAATTCTTCTTGATTTAACTAACAGCATCGTCATGCGGATTTTATTCTGGATTGTATTTTTCAGTTGTGGGGAAAAATGGAGGACAGAGATGAACGTGTCTTTGATAGAACATCTGACACAATCAAATGCCTTGTGTCCAATTGAAAGCGATGGAATCTATCAATAAAAAGAATCCCACAGGATTTGTCGCATTAATCACTTTTGTTCTAAAATTCTTTCCTCCATTCGCAACATTACCAGAGATAAAAGAAAACTAGAGTTCCAAAATAGAGGAAACCTGTCAAGGAGATACCAAGCATTACAGCAACAGTGGACCAAGCTTACAGAGAGTAGACGAGACTATGATATTGTAAAGGCAATTGTATTGATGATGATGATATACTGGGTTCTGCTGCTGTAGTAGTAGAAACATCCTACAGTTGCAATCAGTCTTTCTT
>JAAAKL020011585.1:0-13556 GCA_010016065.2 Carybdea cf. marsupialis auct. non (Linnaeus, 1758) | reverse complement strand
AGTGCAGTTTATAAATTAGGCAAGATAGAATAATTTACAGTTTTATCAATGATTTTAAATGATTTTATATATTATGCAAGGTAAAGCAACCCCTTAATCTGAATGGATTTTGGAGTCACTAAATCTGCTCTAAAAATTTGTTTTTGTTTTCTGCAAGTGCCTTTCAGCTTGATATGGTGCTGTTACGCCATTGCCTGCGATATTAAGATCATATTTAATACATCAATAGCTAAATAATACAAGTGTCATTCCCAACCAGTTGCACACGGAAGTGATACATTTTCTGAAATGTTTCAGCATGAATATACAGGGATGGCTTCTCCTTTCCTGGAAATCTCAAAAATATCTGCTTGGATTGTATTAACTCCTTTGTATCTTTTTTATAGGTTAGGGCCCCTGCATTACAGAGACGCTTGATAAAGGCCCTTAAAGAAAATATTTGATGAACTAATTCTCTATCAGTTGTCTTCGACATTTTCAACTTTTAAGATAAGAAAAGTTCTAAAATTAACTGAAATAACGTAACTGTTATTCATAGAATATCAATATGTTAACAAGAAGCTAAGATGTAGCAATCCACTTCAAATGCTATTCCTAGTTTTAGTACTTAATTCGTCCTACAGTTATCCTTAAATGGTTACTGTGTTTAAGGGTATGTATTGCTTTTATCATTAACTTTTATTGATTTCAAAATATTGTCAGTTTCTTAAGGTTTGTGACTAGTTACACTCTAAACTTCTACCACTTTTCGAGTATCTTAATCACACTTTGCACGTGTCAAACTCTTTCAAATCCACAACCTTCTTATTTGATTATTGCTTATATCTATCGTTAAAGCATTGTTTCTGTTTACGACTTTTTAGTGCATAAGCTAATTGTACTCACAGTACCTTAACATAAGTGCGATCAATATAAAATTTGCTATGCAGGGCATATATAGCTGGCCACGGAAATTTAGCGATCACTGTTACAGTGCAGAGGAGGTTCTCCCTGATCCCTTTATACTATATTAAGTATTTCTTTAGCCAAACAGACAAAGTTGTGATTAATAAAGTTTACAACGTTGATTATAAAGTCGGCTCCTTTAGTTAATGCACAGAAAGAAGCTTAATAGTCTTAAATCAGTTTCAGGTCTTCGCTTCTTTTATTATCAAATTAATCTTGTGAAATTATCTTTAGTTCTTTAATTCAATGTTCAAAATCGAATAAAACATAATCAATATCTTATAATCAGTCTGTCTTGTTCTTCATAAATAGCATGGAATGAATCCTACTGCAGTATACGATTTTTTTTAAGATAGAGAACCGTCTGCAGTCATTTTCTTAATTCAATATACATGGCACTTTAAGATTCATTTAAGGCTAAAATACGTTACAAAATGTAATAAGGGTTCATTGCAAGTTCTTTGTACCTTTGTCTAGACAGCACGTCAAAAAACATCTTTGCAGCAAAATTACAGTGATAAATGTTATTGGTGTTATTGGTAGAACTTTTTTGGTCTAAGAGGCATAGGATTAGTTCAACTGCTCAATTGGGATGGGGAGGGGGTGCTTCTAACATTTTGAAGAACATAATACTACCATTTTTCTGTACAGTAAACTGGCTTATACAGTGTTTCAGGAAATATTAATACTGCAGTGGAAAATAACTTTGGTACAAATAGGGTATTACATGGTAAGGGAGGTTATGGGGAAAGTGTGTTCATCGGAGGGAGTCTTTGAAAGAAGAACTGATATTCATCAGATGTAGTGTAAGGAAAATAATGAACGACTTATAAAGAAAATGTAGGCCTAAAACATTTACTTAGCACCATTTATAACTATTCAATATGCTGGGTATTATAACTTTGATGATTTTTGAACTGCTGTGTGATCAACAGCTAGTGGGATGCTTCATGGAGTATAAAATTGAGTGTGAGGGTTAAGTCAAAAGGTGATTAATTGGCAACACTCAACTTCCAAATACGGCGGACGGACAAAAATAATCTGTGAACTTACATTAAAGCATGCAGTTTGTTCACCCGATTTCATCTTATAGCATCAGAATGATATGATGATAAACTAGGCTCCATACTTATAATAACAGTTTCAAACAATGGTCATTTATTTGGCTTGGTTTTTCATTCTCTTATGAATACTTTTAGGATCAGGTGATTACTTACCCAACATATTACAAGCATGCTGGTCAATGCTTTCTTTCAAGAGGATGAAGACAGTTTGAGCGTATAAGCGTATTGTGTACTACCTTGCTATTGTTTCCAATGCTTTGTACATCTGTTAGCACAGTGACCTTTCCAAACGACCTCTTGGCCATAGTACACATACTGCTTCTTTGCTAACGACTGGTTTCTATGCAGAGGGCCCTATTCATTAGTTAACAGCGAAGTGTTTCATCTGAATAAAGTGGCTATACTAGTCAGCAAAAGTGTTTAAAAGTCAATTTGTTCTTAATTCTACTACTTCAAAATTACTGTTGCGGTCTTAATGACTATGTACGTTTCATTCAAATATTTTATATGGGGCCAATGTCATAAAAACTTTAATCGAGCTACTACGGTAACCGGGTAAATGATACCTGTAAATTCTTATAAAACTAGTTTCTGCACTGGAATCTGCAAGAGTAAATCACAGTGTATGCGGTACAGTTGTAAAAGCAAAGGGATGTCCACACATAAAATATTCGATTAATGAAAGAAATTCACAGAAAACCATTGATCATAAAGATCGTTTGATGAACAAAACCCTTGGTTAACATTTGGACGTGATGTGTATCATAATAGTTGACAAATTACGAGTGTAGGCAAATATCTTTATGGAAAGATTAACTAAGAAAAAACATTACAATACATATCCGTGATTGAAAGTTTAAGTTGTGAAAAAATTCTGCAAAATACACCATTTTAATGTCCAGGACGAAATTGATTTAGTTGATAAGCAATGAAATTTCTACTCACTTATAGTTACACTGCCACTCTTTACTACGTATACCTTCGCTGTACAAATAAGAATCGCACCTTCATGTTTGATAGAGAAATATCTTTAAAATAAATCTTTCCTTGTTATTTTTCTGAAAATTTTTACTATTTCTCTTGTCATTACGTTCAATTTTTTTGTTAACGTGACACTTTTTGCAGTCTATCATATTCTTAGTTTCAAAATTATCTTCCAGATATAGGCCGACCACTCTTCCAGGTTGTCAGTATTTCATACGAATTTGAAGTTTCATAAAATACACTGCAAGCTTGTCAGCCCGATGGCTTCCTCGCAGGTTTAAGAGTTTTTTGATCTTGTATCCTAAAATAGGCACCGCTCTTAAAATAATTATATGATATACACTGAGATGTGGCAGAAACTCCTGGGCAAAAGCAAACTTACTACACCATGCATACGCAAGGAATTAAAAGAACTTGTAGGTTTTACAAACACTGTTTTCAAGCTTTGTAAATAACGAGTTCACATTTGCTTTGATACCTTAGTGATACTACTTGAGTTCTCATCGATCTGATCTGTACTCAAAACAGAATGTGGCAAATTCACGGGCTTATGGCTTCCCCAAAACTCATAAAAAAGGATCGCCTTCTAACCAAAACTTTCTATGATTGGCTCTTCGCAACATGAAAAGGCCCAGTGGCTTTTAGAATTCTTACAACCAGTACTTGAATAAAGATACAGAAAATTGTATTTAGGACTCCTTCATATTTGCCAAATTCATACAAAACCAAGATTTGGTTCTCGGGATATTTTTCTGCGTTCTTTTGACATCAGTAACTAGTTTACAAATGTTCCCTTAGAGAAAACAGTTTAGATATGTGCCGACGCATTATAATGTGTGAGATGTGAGTGAGCTCATGTGCCCACATTTCCCTGAAGAGATATTCATTGAATTAATGGAGGTGGCGACACTTGGAGTCGAATTCAGCTTCAATAATGAGATGTACCAACAAATGAATGGGGTAAGCATAGGCAGTCCCTTTGGTCCATCGTTTGCTAATATCTTTGTTGATTTTTATGACCTTCGACTTTTTCAATCCTCCCAAGAACTTATCGTATAATTTTGTTATGTAGACGACATATTTGCCGTTTTTAAAAATGAGTCTGAGTGTGATGAATTTCCTACAAAGCTTAACAAGTTATACCAGACATTGTATTTGACCTTCAAAAAGGTGGTAAACAACTCTTGGTTCCTCGACGCTTTCGTGGATAAAGGTAGTACAAAATTCCTGACCAGCTTGTTTAAGAAACCTACATTGTCTGGTCCATACAATTATTAAACCTCTTTCAGCCCCAAACTTTGCAAGGAGAACCTCATCAAAGCTTTTGTTCGCCGCGCACTCATCAGCTGTTGGAGGAAAAATTAAAACCAGAAATTGATGTAATAAAACAAATCTTTCTTTCTAGTGGCTATCCTGAAGAGGTCATCGACTCGACCAACAAGGCAAAGTTGTCGTTGTTTTCCAGTGAAAAACCTTTTGGACAAAGTATAAATGCCGCTTTTACTTAAAAACTGCCCTGGCTTGGTATAGTTTCCCTTCGATTTGAAAACCAGACCAAAAATGCCGTAGAGAAGTGTTTCGAAGCTGTTACCCCAAGCGTAGTTTATTTCAATAACAAAGGGTTTTCAACTATTCACAAAGACTGTGTGCCTTCCACAAATAACAGCATGGTTGTCTACTCATCTTCTTGCCAGTGTGAGGCTGGCTATGTCGGACGCACCACTTTTAGGTTAGTTGATAGAATCAAGCAACATATTCCATCCTATATTCGCCAAGCATCAGTCCCTACAGGGAAACAACCACCTCCAAATTTTCAAAATCCAAAAACAATACTGAGAAAGGTGACTCTGCCATAGGGCAGCATCATCATCATCATCAGTCAGTTGGCTCGTAAACGAGCTACTGTGGCCTTTATGGTTACTTTCCACACTTTGCGGTACTTCTGCAACCCTGCCTATTCTCCGATGTTCCTCCCCGTCCACTGTTCAATTTCGTTGTACCAAGTTCTCGGTGGTCTTCCTCTGGCTCGTCTTCCTTCCATCTTCCCTTGTATGATGGTGTTCTCAAGGCCATAATGTCGAGACACATGTCCGAAATGCTGCATCTTCCTGGTGATCATCTGTCTTTCCAGCATCATATCAGTATAGAGTTTTTAGAGAACCCACTCATTCGTTCGTCGCTCAATCCATGAAACTCGCATAGTATCGGTATGCCCACATCTCAAAGGCACCAATCTTCTTTTCCACTTTCTTTTAGAAGGCCCATGATTCACATCCGTATGAGGCCACTGCAAAGGCTGTAGACCGAAGAAGTCACAACTTGAGGTCCTTTTTTATGACACTGCTCTTCCAAATCGCTTCCATCCTCTGCACAGTTGTTCTAGCGATTGCCAGTTTTCTATTCACTTCCTGCACGTCCTTCAATTCTGTGTCGATCATAGATCCCAAGTATACAAATTCTTTTACTTCTTCCAGTTGTCGTCCTTCAAGATAGAATGCTGAGAAACCACTCCTGTTTTTGTCAACCAAGAATGATTTTTGTCTTTTTCACATTCATAAGAACGCAAGTCTTTTGAGTAGAGTCATGAGATCTTCTTGTTTTCCACATAGCAAAGTTGTATCATTTGTATATCTCAAATTGTTTGCTATCCATCCTCCGATCTTTATACCAGCATTGGAATTCTCAGTTGCATCCCTCATGATGTCCTCAGAGTAAATATTAAAGAGACTCGGGGACACAATACAACCTTGTCTGACTCCCTTTCCGATGGGAAAGTAATCTGACATGCCATTGTTGGTTCTAACTGTTGCTTCTTGATGTTGGTAAAGCCGTGCTAGGAGTTCAATTACATGTGCTGGGAAGCCCATCTTATGTAAGTCAGTCCAGAGAAGGTTATGGTTCACACAGTCAAATGCCTTGGCGTAATCAACAAAGCACAAGTACAAAGGTACCTGATCTTCCCTGCACTTCTGCATGATAATTTTGATGTTAGTTATTTGTTCTTTGGTACCTTTATTTTTTACAAATCCGGCTTGCTCATCGCTTATTTCGTGTTGGTATTTCTTTTGAAGTCTGGATGCAATGATTTTAAACAGTATCTTGGTTGCATGAACAATTAAATTGATGGTTCGGTAGTTGGCACATTCTTTTTTATTTCCTTTCTTTGGAATAGGATTGAAAACTCCTCTGCACCAATCCCTAGGCCAATCCTTATTATTCCAGATTTTGGTGCACAGCTTCCATAACAGAGTGACTCCAGTGTCCCCAGGGGCTTTCCAGATTTCGGCTGGAATATTGTCAATGCTGGGAGATTTATCATTTGGCAGGTGTTTCAAGGCCATTTTCACTTCGCCTATTGTGGGCTCTGGTTCAATTTCTGCATGAATTGGTGGAGACCAAACATGATTCTGTAAGATCCTTGTAAGACTGAAGGAATTCAAAGCAATGTTTTGAAAGGATTAGATCAAAAGAATAATGCATGGCAAGTTGGGGAAGGTTAGAGAAATGATTATTGTACCAGAAAGATACTGATTGTGTAGGGAATAAAAGGAGACAAGTTATCAATTTTTGAACCAGGTTGCAAGATACTAACAATAGTGGATGATCTGAAAAAGTATAAAAATGCTCTTTATTACAGATGGTACATTTAATCAGCGAAGCAGCGAGAACAAGAGTCTGTGAATGGATGCTGAAAGCTGTTGAAGTTGAGAAAGAAAGTAGTTTTAGCAAGACCCTACCTTTATAAGTTAAAGAAAAGTAATCAAATTGATGAAAATGTGTTTGACATTTAATATGCTGTTCAGTCAATGCTACCTAATGATCGTAGCACGTTATCGCAACAACAACATAACAGCATATCTTCACTCTCATAAAGCTATCAGGGAGGGAACGTAAAGTCCTATTATTACAATAAATTTAAAGTGTTGTATTGCCTAGAATAAAAATAATTATTTCAATTGAGAGCAAAATTTGTTATGAGGACAGTTACCTACAAATAAACGTAATTATCCACCTTGTATGGGACATTTTAAGATAGTTAAGATCACCTAAAAATGACCGTATCATCACACAAATTAGATTAAAATGCACATCGGAAAATAATTTATCTACAAGGTTTTTGAAAAAGCACGCTTTTCAATTTGCATTATTAAAACAAAATAAGAAATATATCTAAGCTCTCAACATAATCTGTTCCAAAAGTTTGGTCTACCACTCATGAAGGCTCTATCAGCAGGTTTTTTATTGAAGTCGCGGGCATGTAGAAATTCTAAAATCATTTCTCTTACCTTCGACACCTTAGTCCATTCGTCTTTCAGCAGAGTTTTCAATTTGTTGTTATCACTTGAGAAGAAGACGCACTTAAATGACATCGAATACTGTATATCTTGAAGTCCAATTGACGTACAAAATACATTTGTATTACATAAAGCTATACATTCTGATATTGTATTACTTTCATGCGAGCCCAAGACAACTTCATTAACGGATCCATGACTACCAATGAGCCAGAACTGTTCTCTGGCAATGTCCCCGTTAGCCCTTCCACAAGTTTCTTCCCATTCTAAAAGTAAAGCGATAAGCCCAATTGCTAAATGTCGCTCAGTAAATAGCATTTTAACAATTTTGCCATCAGGTGATGTCGAGACGTCTTTTCCCGTTTTGCACCGAAATCTGTTTTTCCTTAGTCTATAAGTGACATTTTTCTCACAATTGCAGAGTCATAAATAATTCATACGCATTGGCTTACGATGAAAACTAATAATTCTCGATATTTATTTTGACGTATAAACGAGGTGTCAGAGACTTTATAGATATGTATTCACAAATGCGTTTAAGAAGCAGTTTTAATTTAAATCCAACTGATCCTATTTAGCTGACAAAAAACATGACTTTCAATGTCGTAATGAGACATTGCGTATAAACTGTTCATTAATATCTTTATACAACTTTACCATATTGATGCTACCCCCAGTTTTTTGTGTGTCATTTACGATCTTTTTATAATTTTCATTTACAATTGCTTTGTAAGGTTGAGCAATGAACCTACTTAGAAGGGGGTAAACGACAGCCTTGTAATAAGGAAGTCAGTGATTTACATATAGAAAAACATATATTGTCGACACTCTTTATGGTAGCATCATGCCATTTATCCGTCGATATATTCGGAAGTAGCTACAAGTACCGGCCCACATTAGGTAAAATAGTGCGCAAAAGTCCGCCATGTTACGTTAAGTTTTTTATAAGCTTTGTTCGTGGGGACTAAAATGTCGTCAAGCGACTTACCTCACTTTGAGACAGAAGATTGATACAGTGTTTTTCAGAGATCAGTGGTTCAAATTCTTAGGAAGCTTTAGTTGCAAATACAGTAAATGCAGTAAACGAAAAGAAAGAGTTTCAAAGAGTAACTCAGGTTTGAATTCGAAGAAGAGGATGTTCAAGTGCTTTTATGGAGTTTTACAATATTATTTATAACATAGAAGGAATTGATAATATCTTCACTCGTGGATTTAAAGACGAAATAAAGAATAAGACGCCAAAAAGAATCTATAATTTAGACAAAGTTTGCCTATATCTGAATTCTTCAGGTCTATTGGAAAAATTCTTATTTTTACTTGCTTGTCTGTGTATTAATCGCCTTATTATAGAAAGGAGAGATAAGATGCCTTGGAATCAGGGAAGAGAGGTGTATTATTAAAATAATAAACGGAAGGGTGAAGTGGGTAGCACACTAATTTAGGCATGAAATGCTGTTGTAAAATGCTACAAAATGCAAACCCAAATAAAAAATGGGAAAAGGTACACTAAAATTGGACATAGTGACATTAGTTACTGAGGGAAATATTTTGTGCAGTTTATGAGGAAGGCTAAAGCCGGAAAGCTGTACTTGCTAAACATGTTAAGCAGGTTTCATCTATATAAATAAGAGTACATATACTTGTGAAAATAGTTATGAATTTCATTAATGATCATTATTCTTGGAGAAACATAGAAGTAAAGAGTGCGAAGAGCTAGGTCCTGAATAAAACTTTGACTCTAAACCTAGCACATAATAAGTAATGAAATCACATTCCGATGTGAGATCATGAATGAAGGCAAAGCGTTGCAGAGATAGCAGGGCAGAAAGGTGCAACTGTACCTGCTGACACATGCAAAAGCAGTACAGCTCACATGCAAAAGCAGTACGGTACACATGCAAAAGCAGTACGGTACACATGCAAAAGCAGTACGGTACACATGCAAAAGGAGTACATTTTACACAGTCGCGTTAACATGAACAAATAATTATTTACTAAAAATGACGCAGCAATGGGCCTTACCTTTATCATAACCCATAACATACGTACCTGAAATTATCTGGAATATTCTTTGAAAAGATTTGTACAAAAGAGCGTTTGTAACTAAGTTATGACAGCCTGTAAATATTCCACATGTGATTCAGGTTCCACAGCAACAGTGATTATAGTGATGTAGGAGTTCCCATTTTTTGCAATGCAATTCCTTCATTATGTACCGTATATTTTTACTAGAAATAGAGCTTGTCACCAATACAGAATTCTTCAATTTTTGTATTTCAGTGTACACTTTGTCCCACTCTCTCAAAACAATGTGTACGTGCTAGAAATTATGATTAATACAATTCATCATTGTATCCATAAAAATACAGGAGATATTACGTCAAGATATTTAGATACCATAATCAATGTTGACTTATTGTTCTTATTGTTTGTATTTGAAGCAGCGTATTTCACAATAGTAAGAGTCCTATATCAAATGGTATAGTATCTTGAAATATGTTTTATATAATCTCCTACATAGTAAAAAAACTTTCATCCATAAGGGTAGAAAAAATGACGTCAGTTAAAATGTGCTGATGTCAGCAAAAATTTTATCGCGCCAAACGTTTCCTCTTGCACGTTTAATATGTGACCGAAGTTTCATTGTTGTAGCATTAGCAGTTAAGCAGGTTGTGGTCTGGTAACGAGCCATTAAAATTCAATATAAGTACAGGTTGAAAGTGTAAGATAAGACGCTGTCAATAACGGTTCCTTTTTGTCGATGTTCTTCCTTTTCTAATGTCTTTGTGTTATACTGCTCTCCAGGTTAGATTATTGTACGATTACGACCACAGCACTGAAGGGGGATGCTATGCTCATTGATCCCAGATAAATTTATGCTGAATACTAAATGGACATTCATTATTCAAGTATGAAAAATTAAAACAGGTAGGATTGTAAGTGCATACGTAGGCTATTGAAAAGCATATCTATTTTAGTTAAAAATTATCGCGGATTGACAATTACCTAAATGTTATTCACACATCTATAGTACGAATTTCGTTGAGTACTTTCCGGAAATTGCCCTTGCGCAACCAGGTTCTACAAATTATTAGAAAGTATTTATTTTTTGAAATATAAGGTCGTCTTAGACGTAATTGGGACGGAATACGTGTGGTGAATTTTTAGCTAAGATTTCTATGGGAAAGAAGGCAATTGAGGAAAGGAGGGAACTACTACCTAAAAATTGATACGGCATAAAAAAGAGGCTAGTCAAGTCGCTGATATGGAGTGTGGTGCTGTACGGGGCAGAAACCAGGGTATTAAGGAAAGAGGATCCTAAAGGATTAAAAGCATTCAAAATGCGGATATGGATACAAATGATGAAGATCAACTGAAGAGATATGAAAACAAATGAAGTGGCATTGTAAATGGATGGTGAAAGAACAGAATTGTTTGTACCATTATAAAGAGAAAACAAAACTGGATTGGACATGTTCTAAGAGGAGAAGGACAACTGGAAGAAGCAATTGAAGAAAGAATTGAGGGAAATAGATCTACAGGCAGAGAAAGAATGGGATATTAAAGACATTAAAGGAGGGAAGCTACGTAGAGCTGAAGGAAGGGTAGAAGATAGGACTACGTGGAGAATGTGGATGGCTCATGGTTGGGGAAATGCAGAAGAGCTATTGCGAAAGAACATGTACCTTATCTCATGTGAGTTGTGTAGTTGTCATCACCCGATTGTGAATGTGTAATACCTGATCTGTGATCTTGAACATATTGAATTGTGTCGTAGTTAAATATTCAGATGAATCGAAGTAGTTATTGAGGTGGTGTGATTGTTTGATAAGAACGTGTTCGAAGGAAGCAAGAATAGAGTCTTCACTTTTAAGTATCTGTTGCTCTAATACCCAGAGCTAGCCTCTACGGCAAACATTTAGAATATGCAGTCCTCTTATTCCATCACTACTCTAACGCAAAGTAAGTTTAATGGCTGGGGTTAAAAGTTATAAGCATTGCTCTAAATGCAAGTAGCAATCTTGCGTATAGTATACCAGTGGCGTAGGGTATCACTTTGGACGAGGCGTGCTACAAAAATAGTTTTGCCACGATTCCCTTATCAGGGCAGGTACATCTGTAGAGGTACTGTTTTTTCTTCGAAAGACTATCTCCACTGCAAATTTATCCGTCTATCTTTCTCGATAAACTTAGAAAGAACATCTTCATAAAAGGATCCCCCACCCTTAAGCAATGGAATATTTCCCCTTCTTGGTCGAGTCATTCGATTTCTATTTTCAGCCAATGCGTGCTCTTTTTCAATAGAACATCTTGGGACCATTTTTGACTGCAGTTATTTGTACCTAAGTCGTACTGCCTCCCTATGATTCTCTTGTTTTCAATGCCGTTGAGCGTTGTAGCACGCCTTCCCTTGACAGAAGCTGTACAGACACTTCAACAAAGAAAAGCAACTTCGCGTGTTATTTCTATACAGACATAGGACAGAACAATGTGATGGGGATATCGAGTAGCCGTAGGTTTTAAAAGAAATGACCAAATTTATCAATGAGGAGAAAAGTAACTTGATTAACATATTACTACACTCAGATTTGATATAATGAAGAGACTAGCAAATAATTAAAGAACGTACAAATATTTTGGTTCTATATTTATGAGCGTGCGGCCCTACAGCAGGTCTATTATAGGTGTCTCGAGCGGAGACGTTTTGTGTTGTTTTTGGATGACTCTTCATTGGGGCTATTTAAGATGTTATCATAAGCAAAGCAATCAATTTATCACTCCAACAACATTTTAATAATGCTGAAAATTGATTTCTATAATCAGAATTGATATTACTCACTCGCCTAAAGCAGGACCATAGCTAGGACGAATTCAGAAGGGGGAAGACGTTTTCACAGGGTGGGGGGCAATGTAAAAATTGCGATGTGAAGCTCTATGTACCAAGTCATGCAAATTTCTGCACGCAGGGGGCAATTGTTATTCGCGGAGGGGCTTCTCCCTCACCACCCTTTGATACGGACCTGACCCAGAGAACCATTAGATTTGGTTAAAAGTCGATCTAGCCAGGGGTTACTTTATCGTCGTTGTATTAACAGAACAACCTGATTGTCCTTAACATTACCATTACCTATCTAACGTAATAAAAGAGAGAAAAAACAAGAATAATACTATAAGTCAACTGTGCAAACAGCAAAGAGAAGCACAGCTTGCTCGACATCATACAATTGTCTATATGCAGAAGTTACTAAAATGTTGTGGACATCTGTTACTGTTCCATTTAATCACAAGAAAAACCCTGTTCCTCTGTAAAGATGAGATAGAGGGCTTTTGGCGATTAAGAAAAAGGGCCGGCACAACAGGAGGCGGGGCTATGGACCCCATTTTTCTGCTAAGTTTGATCTGAAACATTGTGCAAGTATATTACTTATATCGACACACCCATTTTTGCCCCCGACCTCCAAAACTATTTCTCCGTTCCCGAGAAAACTTTTAGAGGTAAGATTTCAGAGCCCTCGTTACTAATTTGTGACATAATGCTGGTAACATCCTTTGCAACTACGATGTTAGAAAAGATTTTACTTCACATTCTTTAGTTCCTAGGATTTAGGGCTATTTGTCTACTAAGGTTGCTGGCCAAAGCTGGTGAGGATAATGTATCATTGTCAATGTTGACTGCTAATTTAGATACTTTTTGAATAACGCTGTAGTTAATGTAATTAAAGCATTTTTTTGGTTCAAAATACTAAAGGTTTTTATGCCCTAAAAATTGGAGTAGTCCATGATCAATTTTTAATGGAAGTAGACTTCAATAAACTATAAAAATAAAACGGAAGGAGAATTCATTCAAAAGCTTTTGAAGGACAAGGCAAACCTGTCCCTCTAATATTCTTCTCCTTGTGAAGTATTTTTGTTGACTTCGAATTCAACCAGATTAATAAATCAGTAAACAATTCAGGAAGCAATACCAACTTTATCATTTTTAATGCTACCCCTGCAATCTTCTGGTGTGTCTCGACCGGCATTTTAATTTAGGTATTGAACATAATTTGCTTCGAGTTCTTTTCATATTAGACACTATACAGACATATTTTTGTACCCAAACATTAAAGTTTAGTTGTCAATTACTATTAATAAGTTTATCTTATTAGTTTGACTTTATATTTATACTTATCGAAGGCAACACCATATATCCAGCGCCCCAAGCACTTCATGTTTATGAGATCTATACTATGTAGTTCATGACTGCTTGTGTGTCTGCCTGAGTACT
>JAAAKL020011584.1:0-13556 GCA_010016065.2 Carybdea cf. marsupialis auct. non (Linnaeus, 1758) | reverse complement strand
CAAGCAAGTGCTGCCCTATGGCAGAGTCACATTGCTTAGTGGTGTTTTTAGATTTTGAAACCCGAGGTGGTTGTTTCTTTATAGGAGCTGATGTTTGGCGAATACAAGATGGAATATGCTGTTTAATTCAGTCAACTAACCTCAATGTCGTGCGGCCAACATAGCCAGCCTCGCACTGGCAAGAAAAAGAGTAAACTACATTGCTGTTATTTGTGGAAGGCACACGGTCTTTGTGCTTAGTTAACAGCGCTTTCTTACTGCTATAAACTACGAGTGGTGTCACTGCATCAAAACACTTTTCTACGGCCTTTTTGATTTGGTTTTCGAATCGAAGCGAAAAGTTACCAAGCCATGGTAATTTTAAACACACAGGGCATTTCTTTAGTCCAATAGGCTTTTCACTGCAAAACTGCAATAATTTAACCCTGATTGTAAAATCGACGACATCTTCGGGATAGCCGTTAGAAAGAAAAACCTGCCTTAATGAATCGATTTCTGCCTGTAATTTTTCCTTGGAACAAATCATGATGGCGCGGTGAACTAAGGTTTTGATGAGATCCACCTTGGGTGTTTTCGGGCAGAAAGAAGTCCAAAAAATGTATTGACCAGAAAATGTAGGTTTTCCGTCCACACTGGTCACGAATTTAGTGCCCGCTTTCTTTACTAAAACGTCAAGGAATGGCAGGCAGTTGTTCACTTCCTTTTCGAAGGCGAAATTTAACGTCGGTTGTAACTTGTTGAGTTTAGTTAGAAAGCTGTCACACTCTGACTCATTTTTAAATACCGCGAATGCATCATCTACATATCAAAAATATACAACAGGTTTTGGAAACGATTAAAAAAGATGAAATTCATGGAAGCTAACAAACATATTAGCCAACGCTGGACCCAAGGGACTGCCCATGATTAACCCATTTCTTTGTCGGTATATCTCATTATTGAAGTTAAATTCGACACCACATGTCGCAAATTCCAATAATTCAATGAACACCTCCTCAGAGAAGGGTGTACGCATGAGCTCACCCCGATACAATGCGTCGGCACATATGTTAATTGTCTCATCTTATGGAACATTCGTAAACAAGTTACTGATGTCGAAAGAACACAGAAAAGTATTCGGAGAAGAGAAAGTTTGGGTCTGTGCGAATTTGGCAGAAGTTAATGAGTCCTTAATACAATTTTCTGAAAAAAGATCGAGCACAGGTTGTAAAAGTTTGGAAAGCCACTTGGCCATTTCATGTTGCGAGGAGCCAATCATGGAAAGGATAGGTCGGAAATGCAAACCTTTCTTGTGAGTTTTGGGGAGACCGTACTTCCGTGGACGTTGTGAACCCAAAGGCCTAATCCTGTCGTAAACCATCCGTGGTTAAAGAGCTTTTTCAACTAAATCTAATAAGCGCTTTTGGATACGTTGTTCAATTTTGGTTGTGTTGTCATTGTTTTCGACACTGCCTAGTTTTTCAAATTTGCTAGAATCTTGCAGTATGTTGTCCATTTTGTGTACGTAATCATTCTGGTTAAGGATAACGACCCCTGACCATTTATCAGGCTTTGTGATAAGGATCTCTCAATTGTTTCTTAGGGATTTTAGAGCCTGGAAAAGTTCCCTATGTATGTAAAAATCCGTGAGATCGACCGGTGTCCCACAATAGGCATGGGTTAAATAGGTAAGCCGGGCTTTTAGGGAGTTCATTTCATGTCCAGAGAAATATTTGTGTTTTGTTAATTGAGCATAAAGAATTGGAAACTCGGCGAAAATTTCTTCTCTGTTGACTTTTTGTCAAATTTCTAAGCGTCTGAAAGCGGGTAATCAGAGAAGTTTTGAATGTGACTTTTCCTACAGCAAAGCATATTGCCAAAGCGTTTCTTAAACAGTAAAGTAACATTGTTCAAGTGTTTTTGGTCAGTTAACTTCTTTATCCGCTGATTAATTTCCGAAATATAGTGGGAAAAGCGAACCATATCGAAGAAGGAAGAAATTGCCTAACTTTACTAAATTGCTGCCTGTAGGCCTTATGAAATTGTAACGTTTGATTTTTGATCCTCTTAATTTCGTCTGTAATAAAAGCACGTTTAATAGTTGGACTATGCCTTGCACGTGATCCAATACAGCCTTAGGCCAATAGAAAAGATGATAAGACTTAAAACGAAAGCGACAGGAAATAGAAAGACACCAAAGCAAGCAGCGGAAGATAAAAGTTCTAAAATAATATCTGAACTGTGACATCGTGACGAAAACGCAGCTATAGTAACGGCACATCCCGGCCCCTTAATTGCGAAAATCGTATTGTAGCAATTACCAAATATCTATAACATTTATCTATAGATTATATCAAAATATCTTAAAACATAATACCTATGTAACCTATGAAAAGCCACTTCAAGTAATAAAAGTTCATCAGCTACTCCTGATAGTATAGCAACTCTTGGCTTATCAAGCTAGATAAGAGCGCATATCTTCAACACGTTACCCTGTGCCAGGAAGGCTAAAACAGGTGCTACTCCTTGCCCAAGGGAGACCTGTAGGCTGTGGAGGGAAAGAGATGCCTTAAATTTCCTATAGCAGACAAGTTATCTATCTGCTCCACTACCCTCTTTGTCCTGTTTGCTGCTCCACCTCCAAAAGTAAGCTTCGCAACGGTTCTTTCAAACGTCAAGTTTCTTGACTGAACGAGACATGCTCGAACATATCCTTTCGAATCTTTCATTATCTTGGTCATTCTTCCTAATGGCCAAGTATATCTTGGCACACTATTATCCAATACCAAGACAATATTCCCTTCTTGAAAGTTTCTGCGAGGCTCATTCTACTTCCGTCTCTCCTGGAGCAATGGCAAATACTCTCGATGCCACCTGGACCAGAATAAGTCTGCTAAATACTAAACTTGCCTCCATCTTCGTCTAGAATAGCACTCTTTCTTATCAAAAATACTAGGCGGAAAATCCTGCTCGGGTTGAAGTGTCAGTATGGCATTTAGAGTAAGAGGACTTAAGTCATTTGGGTCGACAGATAGAGATGTTATTGGCCTGTTGTTTAGAATTAAGTCGATTTCGCAGAACAATGTAGACAAGCCTTCATCATCCAACTTGATTGGCATTCTTTGAGAAGTCCATGCATAGTTTTTGGTAGGGAACGTATTTGTCTCTCCCATACACCACCAAAATGAGAGGCAGCCGGTAGATTAAATTTCCATTCAATGGTCCTTTTCTTCAGAAAATCTTCAACTTGTCCTTGATTCCACTCCTGAACTGTTCTTTGAAGTTCCTCTGCCGCCCCATGGAAATTCGAACCATTATCGCTCTGAATAGATTGCACAACACTTCTTCTAGCAAGGAATCTTCTCAATACGTTGATACACGAGGAAGAGTCCATGGAGTGTAGCAACTCAACATTAACAGCTCTCATGGCCATGCAGGTAAAGATAAGGCTATACCGTTTAATAATACTGTTACCACGCTTCACTTCAAATGGCCCGAAGGTATCCATACCTGTCCTAGTAAATGGTGGTTCATCTGGTTTGACTCGCTCAACAGGCAAATCTGCCATCTTTTGTTCTCCTGGTTTGGCGCGATACCTCCTGCAGGTAACACACTTACTTGTGATGCTTTGGATTGCTTTAATGGCTCCTGGTATCCAATAAATAATATTTCCTTAGAATTGTCAACACAGAGTTTCTGCCAAGGTGCCCTGTTTCCCGAGGTATAGACGTCAGTATTAGCACAGCTATTGGCGATTTCGTTGGAATAATAAATTGGTATTTTGCTGAGGTGGGGAGTACTGCCCTCCTTAAACGCCGGCCAGCATAGGAGTAATTATATTCCCCAAAAGGATCTAGTTTTCGAATGTGACCTGAACGGAGAGCATTGGAAATTAGGTCCTCTTTCTGAAGTGTATCGATTTCTTTGGTGTAATAATGTCTTTTCTCATGCGCAATTACATTTCTTTCTGCCTGCCTTAATTCATCAATAGTTATGTTGGATGCAAAGTCATGTTTTTTGCTATCTATTTTTTGTGCAATCCTATCAGAGACATTCTTGATCCCTTCGTATTGTTGACGGAGCTCCTTTCTAAAGGCTACTCTCTTTCTTAATATTTCTTTAGCCCTCAGTATCCAGGCACCAGATATTATCAAAGCATGCCAGTTTGAGTAGCAACACCATAAACGATTCATTATCGAGTTTTCATTAGTAAGAAGTGTAGCAGTTGCTTCCGATGAAACAAAGCCTGGTAGTTATCAATCTGGAATATTAAAAAACTAGTTTCATAATAAATAATAAAATAATGTTTTTTGTTATGTTATTCGCTATCTTCTGTGACTAGTTTTTAATAATGAGACACCCTAGGCATATTCTTCATGCATTTTGGGCAGACCCTATTTTTAGGTGGCAAAAATGAAACAGTTCTGTCACCAGCCCTCCCGTGTACGCCTATGTTTCTCAAGCTGAGAATCTTGTGTAAAGTTACTCTTATTATACTATTTCTTTCTTGATAGTAACTGATTGATCAGTCGGTGGTGTCCCCATAGGTACCTATAGGCGAAATCAGCTTATTTTTAGTTTTTGTTTTGACAAGCACATTTCGATTAACAAGTGCCCTCAACACATTCGCCTCCTTTATTACAAGAGATGCCACAATCATTGTTTTATTTTTCTGGTATCTAGTGACAGTGTGCTTTTATTTCAACTCTAGAGACCACAGTATCACGCTTACAGCTGCAACAGAACAGGATCAAAATAGGAGCCAGAAAGGGGTTACAATGGACCACCCCTAGTATCCTCTGAAACTGGCATCATTTTATAGCTACATATATTGGTGTTCCATCCATGTTTCTAAAGCACCAAACTCAAACTGGATATGCCAAATCATTTTAGAGGCTTGAAATTACACATATATGTAGTACATGAAATATAGAAATAGACAACGTTTTAAAAATGTTTTAAACATTCACAGCAGGGTGTCTAGGGACCCCTATGTTAGAAAAACGCAAGCAGATACTTACATCCCCTGGAACCAGGAGGGGGTCACATTTTTCACACATTCTGAAAGCTGCGAAACTGATTCCACTTAGTAGCTATATGTATATAAGAGTTTCAGTTATGTATATGAAGGTGGGCCAAAGTTAAATCGGGTATGTCAAATAGGGGGCCGTAACAAAGTATCTGAAACCTACTTGTTTGAGCATTACAAAAAAGTTGCATCAGATCAATATTCAAAACTGATTTACAAGTTAAACAAGAAGGAAACTTGAAATCTGACAGAAATGTGGCCCAGTAAACGTTGAATTATAAAACAAAGATTTTTGTATCAAAAACTGATAAGCGCCATTTTTGTCAAAATCGACTTTTTAACACAATTGTAATCCACGGGCTCTTATCCTACTATTGCAAAAACATTTTTTTGCAAATTCCGATATTTACCACTGAAACACTATTGTAGATTTTTATTTTTTTTTACAAATCCCGATAAAAGAGAATGCGTAAACTTTGCAATTCCCGCTAAATCCATGCATCCAATCAGCTGCTTAGCTTTAGATCACGTGATACAAGTTACAACTGCGGTAGTTTACTTTATTCTCCTCGTTAGTTATGAAAACACACTCTGAAAGTAGTCGACGAAGCACGCTATCATTACTGATATTATGGATACTTTTGATGATATTGATGAACCAGTGATTCATTCACCAATCGATCGGGAGGGAAGAGGTAAGAGGCACCAGTAGCCACAAGCGAAATCAAGCCAAGAGAGCCAGACACAGTGCTGTGGGCAAGACACCTACCATTCAATGCTCTCACAATGCCACTGGACTATATTCTGCTGCTTTACTTTCAGAGGAAGATCTAACATACCTTCATGGCTGTTTATATTCAACAACCGAGAAGGTCAAGCAAGACGCGATTCTTCTGTCTTACATGGAGATAAAATAGGTCGACAGAAGAAGGCAAAAAGTTCAAGTAGAATCGAAGCAGAAGGCGTGAGATATTGCTGTTAAATACTTTGTAATGACTGGGAGCAAACAATGTTTACCAGTCTGCAAGGCGTCGTTTATGGGAATTTTTGCTATCTTTCTAGATTTTAAGTTAACGTTTTAAGTTGCATAGCTCCTTTTTGTTATTTCCTTTTTTACGTAACATTGGATTGTTCAAGCTAGCACGAGAGCTCTTACCAGCTCTTACAATTACCTCCAATTTGGGGATCTTATTATCAGATTATGTTAACTTGTGTACATGAATGATATCTTAGTTCAGGGATTTACTTAAAGAGTTCCTAGAAAATTTATCCAACCTTACATGCATGTTTCTGCGTAAGAACAGATGGTCGAGATTAAACTATTTTTGTCTCTTTGCAACACTTCACTTTCAAAGGAATCGATCCTAGCCCATGTTACCACAAAAACATCAAATTTGCCTTCTATTGTTTTCTGACTTATAAAGTGTTAATTAGGTTTCAATGTGGTGTCAATCCCGAAGGTTGATACTGAAAAATTCACTATTAATTTTTTGGATTCACAATAATGCTACAAACTAGCAATAAGTTTCTATGTTGAGTTTTGTTCTGAATCATTGTTACAATGATCTGGCAGGCAGATAGATTCTTATCAGAGAGTATCTTATGCAAATCGGCCATTAAGAAATAAGTATAACCTTCAGCCCTGGGGGTAGTGATGACGGTTTTTAACACAGAATAAATCTGAGCAACTTACTGTTGTTCTTAAGCAACATTTGCCAGTAATATTTTTTTCAAGATTTTCTTCTTAAATTTCTTGCACAATATAGTTTAAGAGCAGAACGTATGGTAGTCATGCATCACTATTCTACATTTTAAGTTAAAAATAACAACATTATAATAGGAGTACAGTTTCATAACTGTAACACGGGACTTCTGATGCATTGAATTATATTGTTTTGTACTTCTTTTATAGGCTTTGAACAACACCTATTAAAATTCGAAAATTGTAAAGGCGCCTGGTCAATAACAGCGCTTATCTGGGAGGGGGGGGGGCGCTTATCCAAAAATGGGATTCTTAAAGACTTTAATGTGGAAGGGAATCACACAATTATTAAAAACACAAAATCGAATATAGTGATAATATTTAGAAATAGTCAAAGTATTGCGCCTTATTTTATGATAAGAGGCGCCTATCTGATGGGATTTTTGCAGTAAAAAGTGTTAATTAATCACCAAAATGCTTAAGCGAAGACGTACAACATACTTCTCTAGTAACATTTATATAACACAATTGTTGCTGTCTCAGAAAAACTATTGGAATCAAGTAGATATTGGATTTGTCGGCTTTTGGAAAAAAAACTGTAGAAAAATTACAAAAATTTACGTTCTTGGAAACGATAGATATTTGAGAATAGCATTATGGCAATCAAAAACCAATAGACTGTCTAAAAAAAAAGAGGACGATATCTCTTACGCTATATAGATCACATAATAAAGCAACTTGATTTACTCAAAAGTCAAAAAATGGATTTATGGGTTTTTTGCATCTAAACTCTTCAAATGTAGCTTAAACTAAAAGTAATAATGTGTAGGGGGAGGGGTGAGAGATTAGTGGAGGAGGTATAGTTAACAATAAGTTATCAGGCTAAATACTATATGGAATTGATGCTTATTTTAGTAATGTCACAAAGTAAGAAAGCTTGAAACCTGAACATCTGTTCATCATTTGGACGTTTATAATTGAAATTCACTTCATAGATGATCCCTAAGAAGCTGCCCATTTACAGTTTCACGGGTTTGAAAAGTAGTAATGCATGCAATTATTACATATGCAAGCATAAAACATAAGTTTTTAGTTTCAAAAAGTGCTAACTGAAATGTACATTACTGCAACACATAACTGCAATATCCTTAGTTATTATCATCTGAGCTCTCAACAGAGCTGTAATTGTCCTCAGAAAGAAATAGACTGTCATCAATATCTTTGGCACTGCCATCGCATTTTTTTAAGAGAATAACAAGTACATCAGCTACTCGTGGTGGTTTTAAACTACATCGGACAAAACTGGCTCGATGTCAATGTTAGTTAATTTCAGCCATGCCCATCTATTGGGTTTGGAAGCTGTGGATACTTTTCATGGGAACATTTCCAGCAAGCAGCCTAAAATTTATAATAGGCAAGGCATTGACTTGTCATGAGCTTAATATTAAAAAGCACCAAAGCCCTCTTGTTGGATCTTTTGACCGCCTATATTTCCAAGTCAAGCTTTAACTCTTGTATAAATATCAAGCAGAACATAATTAAAACACTCTCTTGTTAAGAGGCAATAAAGAAGAACTGACAATAAAAACTATATTTCAATAGAGCATGTTTGTTACAAAATTATTCAAGGGGGTCCGTATCTTGCTCATGGCTCGGTTTTTACTTACTACTTAAAGCTGCTCTGATGTTATTAGCGCTGTATCCGTTGGATGCGAGTACGTCTTTCAGATGTTTTTCTTCTGTAAGGAGGGCGGTAGTATCAATTATTACCTTTCTTGTTCTCCCAAGTAGGGTGGTGATGACGCTGTTGCGGGCTGAGGTAGGGTAGTGTGATGTGTTGTTTAGGTATTGGTCGGTGTAGGTTGGTTTTCTATAGATCTTGACAGAGATGCTGCCATATGTTTCTCTGGCAAGAAGCACGTCTAGGAATGGTAGGAGTTAATTGGATGTTTGGGTAAAGGCTGTTAATGTGTTAAAGAAAACTTGGTAGATTTGACTTTTTAATGGCAGCAAAGACATCGTCGACATATATTTCCCAGGTAAATGGTTTTACGTCTGCAGTTGAAAGGAATGTTTTTTCGAAGGCCTGCATGAACATTTCTGAGATAACAGAAGATGTAGGAGCTTCCATTGGGACTCCATTTGTTTGAGTGTAGGTCTCGCTGTTGAATAAGAAACATGTGTTGTGGAGGAGTATTTTAAGAATAATGATATTGTCCTTTTATAAAGTCTTTATAAAGGTTGTTGCAGTGGTGTTTCTTTGAATTTGCATATGGTGATAGAAGATCGGCTGTAAAACGTAAGAGTGAATGTAGAGGGCTGTCTGAGTATGAAACTATAGGTCGGATAGGTGCATTGGGTTTGTATATCTTGGGTAGGCCATAGAAGCGTGGAGTGGGGAATCCTTGGGTTTAAAATTGAAGTACAGGCTATTATCTATGAGACCATTGTTACGCAGGTTGATGAGTAATCTGCTGGCTTTGATTCTAACCATCTGGATTGGATTCTTTGTTAAGACTGTGTAGGGGCCAGTCTGTAGATGGTCGAGGCACTTTTGGATATAATAGTCTTTGTTTAGAATGACCTTGGCACGACCTTTGTCAGCTGGGAGTATGGAGATCGAGCTGTCTTCTTTTTGGGTCATAATAGCACGTCTTTCGTCTTTAGTGAGGAGGTTTGGAAGATTGAAGGGCAAGACTTGTCTTCGCTCGTATTATATCTGCTTTGCTCTTCGGGGTTGTTTGGGTATGATTGTCACCTGAAGCGTGCAACGTTTTGCTGTCCTCATCATAGAGATCAGAAACATTCACTTTTTACATGTTATATTATATCTTTTCTTTTTCTTCTCTGTAGCCTATCAAGGCCGTTTGTGCACCCACTAGTGCACGTCACACTTCCACCTCTCTCTGTCCTCCGCTTTTCTCTTGAGTTCTGCCAGTCTTTTTCCTGTCCACTGTTTCAAGTCGTCTTTCCACTGTCTCCGCGGTCTACCTCTGCTCCTGTCGCTTTCAACGTTTTCCTGGATCAGTGCTTCTCCATTTCATTTCTCCTCACTTTGTGCCCAAAGTACTTCAGCTTCCTCCTCATGATTACTTCTATTACTGGCTCCGGCCTGCCGCCCAAGATCTCTGTCACTTTATCCCAGTCGTACTTGTTTCTTCTCTTCTCTTTTCATGTGATCTTCAGTATTCTCCTGTAGCAACTCATTTTGAATGCCTTTAATTTGTCTACACACTTCTGGCTTAGTGTCCAGCTCTCTCATATATACAGCAAGGTTGACCATCCAATTGCCTTTTTTATCTTAATTCGGTTCTTTAGGCTGAGCCCTCTGAGATTCCAAACTGCATCCAGTTATGTCACAGCGCTCGTTGCAATACCAATCCTGTGCCTGATCTCTTGATCTGATGTGCCATTTTAGGTGCCATTTTCCGACCCGAGGTACTTGGAACTCCTCACTTGCTCTGATACTTCCCAATCGATATCTATATCAAGGTTGATGTCGTTCTCACCCTTTCCAGAAACCATGGTTTTACTTTTTTCTTTACTGATTTCCATTCCAAATCTCTTAGACGTTTCATCAAGTCTGTTCGTTAGCTCTTGCAACTCTCTCTGACTCTTACCAACTAGATTTATGTCATCCGCAAATCGTGGGTTCGTTACTCTTACTCCTCCACAGATTACTCCCGCATCTACACCTAAATCTTCAATTGCTTCCACCATTATTCGCTCTAGGACCAGGTTGAACAAAGTTGGTGACAATATGAAACCCTGCCTGACTCACTCTGATGCTTTGAACCAATCACTGAGCTGCTCGCCTGTTATCAGTTTAGTTTTTGCATCTTCAATGAAAGCTTTTGATAATTCTTGTTACCAATGTTGTGTTTCTTCAATGTGTGCCACAGCACTGAGTGCCAGACCCTCTCAAATGCCTTCTTAAAATCTATGAAGTTATGGGAGATGATTCTTTGATGATTCCTGGTCTTTTCACAGATAAACCTTAGATTGGTGATTTTCTTTGTTGTACTGTGTTCTTTTCAGAAGCCTTTTTGCATCTCGCTTAGAATTTGCTCGACTCTGGGTGTTACACGTCTCCGAATTATTTTCCGCAGTATCTTCGAAGCATGGCTTATCCGACTTATAGTCCTATATTCAATGCATTTCTTGCTGTTCACCTTTTGGGAAATGGGATGAGTATGGCTTCGGTCCATTGCGTAGGCCATACACCACTGTCAAGGACTTTATTGCACAATGCATGTATGATGACCACTGCAGTTTCGCCTCCATTTTGGATAAGGTCATCGCTGATGCTCTCTACCCCTGGGCTTTTGTTCTTCTTCAACCCTTTTATCGCAATTTTGACCTCTGATCTTATTATCTCGTCTTCTCGCTCTTCCCCACCGCATATTGTTTGGACGTCTTCGTCTAGGATGGTCCTGTCTACGTCAGCCGTGAAGTTATACAGTTCACTGCAGTACTCTTTCCACCTTTGTACGATATCTTTACTTCCCGTTAAGAGATTTCCCCATGACATTCCACTTAATATATCCAACTCCCTTGCCAGTAGTTCCACCTTCCCGCTCTGTGACAGTGATCTTATATTTCATGTGCAAATCACTAAAGGTTTTCTCAGTGCAACTTTGTCGACAATAGTCCTCTTATCACTGCCCCTCCTGTCGGCCCTAAGGGACAGCACGGCCGATTTTAGCCCGGGCCCCGACAGATCCGGTATGAGATTAGTTTGATTGTTGTGCATTGTAGGTGTAACGGTAAGCAAACAGAAACTGGGTGGTGCCCATATTCTCTCCAAAGTCGCAGTAGCACTACGTGACGAATGTGTTTGACCATTGTCTTTTGGGATCATCTACTTGACCACATGTTCCAAAAACAGTTGGTCCAATTGGACTCCTCCACTGCCCAGAACTACTGTTACCCTGTTGCTAGTACCAGGGGAGAACTGCGTTTAGTGTCTGCCCGCTTGCCAGTTTTACCACTGACGATTCATTCCCTTATGCAAACTTTGCCTTTGGCTAGCTTCTCGTCATAGTTATCGCTCCAGGGGTGGACATCCCAGGGGGAGAGCCTTGGACCCACTGCATATGGAATTGCTCACATGGCCCTGTGCCATAGTCGGTAGACTAAGGGAGCTTAAGATGTTTTGGGTCCTCCTTTATTCCTTTCTGGTTGCTACTATCAGTTAGGCCTTCTACCATCTTGTCACTTTTATGTGGGAGGTAATTTATTCGTAAATAAACCCCTGCGCGAGAGCTTGAAGGTTGCTCACTGTGACACTGATCGTGATGATCGTATGTAGAGATAAAAAACACATGACTTATTTGACTGTCACTAGTTTATGCAAAATTCCATAAAAGTCGATGACAAGACAGGAGAAATTTAAGAAAAAAAATCCGTGTCAATATCTAAAACTAAAAAACAGTTTTTGAGAATCCACTCACTTTTAAAAATCAATGACCTCTGAGACCCGAAAATTATTAAAAGTTGTCTTTTAAAAAAATCCAAACACTAATATTTCAACTCAGCAATCTTATGCTCTAAATGCTAAGGAGCTGCCTATAAGAGCTTGAAACTTCAATATAAAATATGAACAGAAAAAAGATGTCTGCATGCACAAATGAACTTTTCAGGGTCAATGCATTTTTAAAGTTAAGTAAATTAAACTAAAAACTTACATAAAAGCATTAATATGACGTGAAAAGACTTTTTTAATTATGTAATTCTATTTACACTTACTGAGTTGACAGACATCATTGATACAGGATTGATGCAATGATCTTCTTTTGAGACGAGAACCTTACATGCACCGCATCCAGCCTTTCTGCGCACAACCTTTGTACCTTTCCAAACATATTTTAATCTTAAAAATACGCAACATCATAATCAGAGTATTTTGACATTAAATTTAGTCTGTATGGAGTGGGTGAAGTCCCACGTGTAAGCTCTTGCCTGCCATTCCTAGCATTAAAACCTAGCCTTCTTGCTACAGTTGCTTGATGCATGGAATGGTACCTGATTCAAGTAGGGCAAAACGATGAGTGGTGGAAAGTAGCGGCTTAAATACAATATAAGCATGTTCAAAAGTAAAAGAAAACTTAACTGAAATCCTCTTTCAGTCACGAAACATGAAACGTCGGATTTAGCGACATTCTTGATACAGGGAATGATGATAAGAACATCACTTTCCTGATCACTTTAGGTAACAGGTGTTCCTTGATTTATAATGTTGTATTGAAACCAAGAAAGCCAATGAAATTTGAAAAACAATTTGTTAAAAGCAGGAATATGTTCTCTGATTGCATTGATGTAAACATAACATCGGAAACAATTTTTAAATCACCCTTCGCCCATTAAAAGCCCCCTTGAGTAAGAAAACTCTCTTTCGGTCGGAAAAAACTCATCGGAGCACTATAGTGGTCCATGCAACCTATCGATTGGATGTCATTTAATGTTTTACAATTTAGTGATTAATTGACTTGCAATATACATATACATTACATGGAGCAAGAGAATTTTAGAAAATGGCAAAGAGAGTACACAGACTTTGTAACGCAAATCACCAAATACATCTCAATGAGTTTTTCCTTTTATTGGAGACTTTGAATGCACATCACATGTTAAGGAAACGCTTTGAGAAACAAGATGGCGCTTGTTATACATCACAATGTCAAGTCATCAGGAATTGGTTCAACTACATCGACCCATCATACGATGGGTTTGCAGCATGGAACTTTAATTTCTAACTTTTCCAAAATCAAGGTATCTTGATGATAATACTACATTAGATCAGGTATTCATTTGTTTTGAAATGTATGAATGTTTTAAAAGGATGTA
>JAAAKL020011583.1:0-13558 GCA_010016065.2 Carybdea cf. marsupialis auct. non (Linnaeus, 1758) | reverse complement strand
TAACTCAATACCTTGAAGTGTCACCCCTGACTTGTATTGAGCAAAGAATTAAAGATAATAATTATAAAAAATTAAGGAAATATGTACAAGCTTTACCTAATGCTCTTTGCTAACATTGAGCAATCTTGAGGTTTGGATCGTCCTAATTAAAAGATGAATAATTGTAGACAATAATCGTTTAGTGAAGACCGTAGTTCGATTTGGATGTAATCTTGTTGCGAATTATCTTCAGAACTAAAGAAAAGGTTCTGATACATGATATGTTTATATAACAGTGTTATAACTTTATTAGATTTTATTAAAATCGTAATGTTAATCGGAGAAAGGCTGCCAACGGGTATGGCTACGATTTTATCGTCACTGTTCTTTGTTAGAATTAAATTACCCCCCCCCCCCCATGATTTTTAAGCCTGCTTCAAAAACGCTGCCGCAGCCTAGTGGATAAGTTCCTTCCCGTCAGTTGAAGAGAGTTCAAATCCCGAAAGGGCCATTGGTGACCTCAGGAAGGGAATCTAGTCTTAATGTGCTCTCTGCTACAACAAGTCTCATGTACATAGGTACCACCATAGCCCCTGCAAAGGGGGGTGTACGACATTAACACCGCATCATGAAGCCTGCTCCTTTTTGTTATTCCTACAAATTGTCTACCCAATTTTGTTAGTCTTTCTATCATGCAGTGCCGATCGCCATCAGAGTGACATGTAGTAGAGTAAGTATGTAACATTGTGTTAATCAATTTTTGGTACCTGTTTCAGCACGCTGCAAAGGAGTTACAATTTTATTTTCTCAGATTTTCTAATGAGGTCATTCGTAGTAACTCGACCTTTTCTTACCTGGCTATCTACCATATCTTGCCAGTCCGTATTGATTTAACTTGTCAGTCTGAGTTTTAAACAGTTTCCTTACATTCCCAGCGTCTTTTATACTTTTATTCAAGGATATCATGTTCTCTTGTTTCTGTGCCCACTTTTTTAAGACGTTGAGTACTCTACCACTCCTCATTCTTCTACTCTCCCTCAGTTAAGATTATGAAATTGTTCGACTGCCTTTTTTAACCAACTCTGAGCTTATCACATTTTTTAAATTCCCTTTTCCCTTTAGGATCAATCATGTCTGCTGTAAAGTTCCAACGCCAGTTAAATTGGGATTTGGATGAAGATATGTCGATTCTTTCGAAAGATAGATCACGTTTTAGAGACCTGCTTTCCTCTCTTTCAAAGGGTGGGCAATACATAGTTTCCGAGGACAAAAGTGGCTTTACTGTTGTCTACAAGGCAGAACACCTACGGAAGCTGAAAATTGATATTTTTGCAATGGGTGAGCACATAACTATTGGCAACGTCCACACAGGAAAGTATAAGCCAACAAAAGTAAATTACAATGGCATTGTTGCAAACATTCCTTATAATCCTGGTTTGTATTTAAGGAACCGTTACGGTCCAGATGCGCTCAAACATGCTCCAAGTTGGGTCTCTCTAGGACTGAAGAACTCATTCAGTGTACGTATAAAAATTTGCATTCATTTCCTGTTTTATCTAGAAAATCAATAAATGAAATGAATAAATTTTTAATATGCTGATTTTATGAACTTGCACAATTTTCCAGCACATCTAACTTTTCCTGATTTGAGAAATAACAGATGTTTTAAAATAAAATTTTCCATCATTAATTTGACATAACAAAGCTGATACGGCACCCTCTTTACGTCCATTGATATGTGTTCCTGCTTTATTGTACAGAATCTCCATACTTTAGAAGACATTGGGCTTTGTAATTTGTACTGTATATTAAGGAAGTGGTGCAATTTAGCCTGTGACATAGATGGAGGGTGTAGCTATGCTAACGATGGAAATACAGTGGATTACACGATTGTTGTCGAGAAGATACATGGTTTCTAGTTCGTCATTGCCGTGTTCAACCGTTGTGATATTTTTGAGATTTCCGTTTCGAGAAAAAGAGTAAAGATTGAATAAACCGGTTTTAGAATTGCTAGAAATTGCCCGCATTCTTAAAAAATTTGGGGATAGAGAAGGGGATCATGATGTCTCCGAAATATGCCGAAAGCTCTTTTCCCAGTAGGTTATTTTCCAGAAAACATTTATCGGCGTTAACTTGTGCATCATGAGAACATTTCAAATACCCTACGTAGTGGAATGCATGATAGACAACAAATAGGTTGTTCTGGTATGAAATCGATGAATTTTTTAGAAACGCCTTTGAATGTGACGTTGTGCAATTAACGTGAAAGGGATTCCTTTCTGTAAATCCTGAACATGCGAATTTTAGCGTAACCCTAGTAATCCCAGTCATTTTTGGTGCTAGTCTTTTGTTATTGTTTATTCCGTGCTTTTCATTAAATAGCTTTCTTACAGATTGTATATTCAATTGATATTTTCGGGAGCGTTCTAATATCTCGACACCACGGTTGCAAAATTTTTAAATGAAAGTTCCATTTTTACAAGTTCGAACGAATTTCGAAGAGTCGCCGTATTCGGAAGAATGTTTGAATGTTGGCAAGGAGTTCAAGCCATATTTTAGAAATTTGATGAGATTTAGTTATTGTTGAACCTTCACTGCGATTGTATAATGACGTAATCAAATGGGTAACCAATGGCATGCTAACGTTATTATCATGTGATGTTTTTTTTGTATTTCAAACATAGTTTAGTAGAACATAATTTGAGTCGATGGCTCATTTTCTTTGTTTTGAACACGGATGTTTTTCATTCTAGGTTTCAGCACCCGGAAAGTTTATTCCATGTGCTGTTCCCGGACATCATGCTTGCATGGATCAGTACGAACCAGACGGCAATTTAGATTTTGGGACGCTGTAGTATAACAATTCATATCAAGAATGCACATGCCAATACTTAGCTATGTAATAATTTAAAAGTTGTATTGACATAGAAACACAGATACTTGAATTATTATCAGCAAAATACTATCTTCATAGCGATTCAGACTTGAAGAAGAGATGTACATTTAGAAGAAACGTTACGTATGTATACACAGACATGTTAAAATATTTAGTAATTTCTTTAATTATACACATAAGAACCTTATTTAATGCGAAGGATTATATTGACGCGAAATTATCTAAATAGGGTGGAAGTGTTACACGACTGAATGCTGTGTTAATAATGTCTTAGTAAGTTTGAGACCGAAGGTAGAAGTGGTCTGATAGGCAAACGCATTGATTTTAGCAATTCATTTCAAAGCACAGTGCAGAGTAAGCCCAATGTAAAGCTAAATTTAGGTAGCTTAACTTAATGAGGTACCCATTTGACATCGTAACGCTATTCTGCTCCTGCAGAAGTCATATGAACCTTGGGATGAATAAAGTTCATTAAGGCATCAACCGTAACTTTTAAGAACATGATTTAGGGAATGATATTATGGACAGTCGAAGTGAAATTTGGTGGAGCTCTTTCGGAAGAAACTCTGCAAGAAGCATATTCTGCCATTGGAAAGATTCCAAACAGTCATGCCGAGGATATTTAGATATTGAAAAGCTGAAAATTTGACTTATGCAGGTGCGTCAAGGCATCCATTCGTTGCGTTATTCAAAAGCAATAAATTTACTAACCACGTCATGTGAATATTCGGACGCTTGTCGACTTAATGGTAAATATATAGCATATCTTGATCCATAGTCTTTTCTTTTAATTCACATCATTTGAAGTTATTTGATTCTCATGATTTGTTGCTGGCAGTTGTATTTACTATTTGGATGATGTTTGATTTTTGTCACGAGTTCACTTTGAGGATTGCATACTTTTTTTCGGGTGGAAGTGAAAACTTCAGACGCAGTATAAGGATGAGCGAACGAAAACATGTAATACTTAGTTTCCATCTCATTTTTTGAATAAACAGTTTTGAAGCAATACAACTTTTGCATGTTTGTGTTAGTTTGAAAGTTTTTTAAAGCAACTGAAAATGTAGTACTACAGGGATTCGATTGGATTGCCAGTCCTTTCGCGGTGGATTGCTCTTCCAGATGAACGATATTTATCCCATACTATCTTACTTTAACTTTTACTGTCAGTAGTCACCGATCCTAAGTTTCTATCGGTAGACATGGGCGTCCACCCCTACGCAATTTTAAACCAAAGCCAGTCTGTGTTATATGACGTAGAGATGACTGCCATCGTGGCGATTTGTCGCTCCAAAGCTCATTGAAAGCTCGAGTTCTGAAGCAAGTTTGTAAAGCCTGAAGATATTAAGTGCTTTGTTATTGAAACAGGTCGTTGCTGCCCTTAAGGTATTATTCAATTTTGACGCAAAAGTACTGAATAATCGCATGCTCCCCACCTTTTTGTTCAGTAAACAGTAGATTTAAATGTTATACTTACAGGTGACTTTTGGTTTAAAGTAGATTGTGTCTGGCGCTGCTCATTGATACGAATGCTGCCAGAATACTGAAACTTGTATTTGCTATTATGGAAAAGGACATGGTTGTACACTCCAATGTTGTAAATTTTGTCCCCTGATAATCGGTTTATGATGAAGTTATCTTGTACAAATTTTGCGATTTATAACCCATATCACTTGGCTTTTATAGGAAACATGACAATTGGTGTTCTTATTTTCAGCCTTTTTAAAGGTTTCTTTCTTTGTTTGCTTACTGTGTTTATTTTCTGTGTTTTTATCATATACTAGGATGATTCCCGAGCCACCCCAACCTCTTCTTCTTTAGGCGTGCGATTTTTTTTTATTTTCAAGCATTTTTGGCAATACATAATGCGTACACACTTGCCGTTAATGAAAATGAACAATAGTAGCATTTCTTATCTGCTTACTTGTGAAATGCGCATACCATACCCTTGTTTTTAAAGCAGTTGAAGAAAAATATCAAGTTTCTGATTGTCTCCTTAAAAAATGGGGTTTTAAATTGTTCGTTTTACACGTTGCTAATGTCATTGCGAATCACATGCAAATAAGCACTGTACCGTCCCACGTGTCTTGCATGTAAACAAATATCACAAAATAACGCTACCATCCACAGACGTGCTTTTGTGGCCTTAAGAGTAAACGTCAGCAATTCACAGTTATTTGGTGCTCTGAAATCAAACACCAAGAAATTTCTTATTAATAAAAATTCGCAAGCGTGACATTTAACTAGGACAAGACAACTTTTTCGTACTTGATATGCCTTATCCTAGCTAGTTTCGCTAGCTACTAATAGATCAAAGGATTGAGTGTAAAATACTTTCCCTTGCTTTTAAAGCTGTTAGTTATTTGTCTTGAAGGTACGTAAGAGATCTTCTTTAGCAATATAAACCGGCTCAACATTATGCCTTAAGTAGCTACCTAGGTATATCGTCTGAAAACTTGTGAAAACATGCTCTTTTAGTGTCAGCCCTCCACTATCAGGGTCATTTCTCAGAGGGAATAGGCCTCTATCAATTTTAAGAGAGGGCACAATAATATCAGCTCCCAAACTTTCGGACGAAAGTCAAGATTTTGTCTCCGGAATAACAAAGTTTTAATTTTCAAGAGGAGAAGATTTTAAATGTTAAGCCTGCGTTCATTTCTTTGTCAATGCTTGGCCCGCATTCATTTCAGTTTCAACGATTTGGGCTGAAACACTGAATGGGCCTATTGAATGATCTCAGCAATTAGCTAGGAGCGATACCTCTTTTTCTTCACTTTTCCTCTTCACTGAATTTCAGACAGCATAACCAACTTCCCTAACGTCCATTCTCTCCGCTAGGTGTGTGTTTGCTTCTTCAATACATCATATTTCTCTGCAGTGCATATTGCCAGCGGAAACTTAGAGTGTTTGTATCACCAAAATGCTGATAACAAAAGTAGGTTGCCCTTTGCTGGACGTATTGAGAAATCAAACCAAGTTAGAAAACCAGTACGTTAAGAAGTCTTGTACCCATTTGCAATATTTTGTGGAATTGGGCACGTTTGAATGAGGTCTACAGGACTGACATTTACGTTTCTCCCATTATGCTGTGTATCTTGCCCATTATTTATCTCAATGGCTTTGCTTGCAAGACACTTGCCCAACGGTTCAACAGCACGATTCTGTTGCAGGTCTACAACTTGGGACTAGATACAACTTCGGCTGTAAAAATGAGAGTTCACTGCGTTAAATCGGTTTTATTGGCAGGTAATATCGAAGTGGACACTTAACTTTTAAGAAATCACAAGTCAAGAAAATACCCCATTAGCAGCACAAAATGTTAGTAAACGTGAAAGTAAAGTGGAATATTTTAAACACGATACCTTGTGCCATGCCTCGACGTAAGGGATGATACGTTGTGAGTGTTTGTGAGTCATGTGCCACCTCAATACTATCTTCACAATTTTCTAATTAAAACTACTGGATCACTGAAACAAAACCCCAACAGACCAACTTGCTTCGTCATTATTTCAATAAAATTATTAGAATGCGGTGCACTCGAATGGCAATTTTTTGTGTTTGCAGATATAGGTGTGGCCCAAACATATTCTCATCGTATAAATTTGATGGATACACAACCATCTTGTCAGCGATGCCATTTAACACGTAGAGCACGTTTACAAGGTAAAATGACCTTTTTTGGTAACTGAGAGGAAGGGAATGGTCATGCGAAGATAAAGTACAGTGTAAAGGAACTATCGAACCGAAAATTTCAACATTCTGTCAGATTTCGGTAAAACTGAAAATGTCATAACAAAAGTGCTGACATTTGTTCTAATCACAATCGGAAGAATCGTTTCTCAAGGCGGATGCCTTCTTGAGGCCCAGTCTCCGATCCAATGTTATCATATCCGTAAGTTTCCAAGATGGCGGACGACTCGCTGTTGATGTCTCTGATCGACAAGGAAATACCAGATGGGCGTCAAGCCCTTCTGGATAGTCATAAGAACTTAGGCGAACTTGCCTATTACTGCAAAGATAACTATCTCAATTCACCAGATAAGACAGCTGCTCTGGAGGAAACGAAGAAATTTGCTTCCCAATCGCTAGCAAGCGTTGCCTACCAGATTCACTCGTTAGCTGTCAATATGTTGCAGATGATGGACCAGCAAATGATTCAGCTAGGGAAAATGGAATCAAGCATCAACAATGTTGGATTGGTAAGCCCCAAAGACATTAAAGTGTTGGCAATTGTATGAATTAAGTGAACTTTTCGCCTCAAAAAGTTCATTGACCTACTGTAGGTATGGATATCAAAATATATGCTACGGTACTATTAAGACCTACCGTACCGGTATTGAGGCTATTCCAGACTTCCACAATTCATTTTAAGATTCGGGGGCTTCAACTGCAACTATAAACTGCAAAGCAAAGTATAGCTGTTTATGGAAAACTAGATCATTATGTGTTATGTTTCATACTGACTCGTACGCAATCTTAGATTCCGTACAGTTGATACCGGTAATGGCATTAGTAAAACGTCAGGAATAGGCCTACATAATGAAAAGATTATGGAAAATATCCCTGATGTTTTCGACTTCTGATAGATGACTCATTTATATGAGAAAAGCTGCTAGGGCTTGCAGAAGGACATGGAGTTTTAAAAATATGTTAAGGTAGTGATGCCATATCAATGGAGATCATTATTGCAAAGGTGGCAAAACTTTCATGCCAATTTTCAGCCATATTTATACTATTGTAGCTAAATACATTGCTTCAAATGATTCAAACCTGTGTTCCACTGAAACTTGGTAGACCATCTTTTGTTAACTGTTTGTTGTAAATGTGCTGACTACTTGCAAGTTTGTGTGTACATTTGCTTATTTTAATCTGCTTTCACTGTTTAACGTCTTCTCCCATTCATGGAGTCTGACCATTCAATAGATTGCTCCATCTGGTTCTAACCCATACATCCTCCTCTTTCAGTCAACAAGCTCTCATGTTTTCATGTACTATCTTCAACCAGGTCTTCTTCAGTCTTCCCAGAGGTCTTCTTCCAGACCCGTGCCTTCTTTGCTGGCACTCTTCCGTGAGCCTTATATTCTTCTGAGCATGGGACATGTTCGTCTTAATGGAGCTGATAGCAGCACGGTTCTCATCTTTCTTGCTTTGCACCTTTTTTGCAACATCTTCACTCCTTACCATGTGTCCCAGATTCTGCCATATAGCATAACCTTCTTTAATCACAACTAATCATGTTCTGTGTGAGGCCACAAGTTTCAGCTCCATAGGAGCAACACTGGCCTGATGCATGCATCATACATTTATGCTTTGGGCATCAGTGGGATGTGCTGGTTGTTTAAGGGGCTCAATATCCTCAACAATGCCTCAAGGACTTTGCCCAAGTAGCATTCTATACACATATCTTACATTGAAAATGTGTTTTTGGAGTTATCTGTTCTATTTTCTTTTCACACCCACCAATCCTCTGTAAAGGTAGCACTTTAAAAGGAGAACCCTGGCTTAATTTGTAGTAAAGTTTATGAGAGGGATGACCAGCTATTTTTCCATCACTGCCAGATTTGGATAACTTGGGTTCTTCCCTTTTTATGCTGAATTTTTTCAACATACAAGTTCGCCAGCTAGGATATCAATTCATAAAAAATGTTCTGGAAACTCTTGTGAAAAAGGGTCATTGTCTCTCACATCTTCTTACAAAACAAATGTTGGGCCAGTACTTTTAACAAAGTCTGGAATGGATTCATTAACCAAATGGCCACTCCAGCTTGCTGAGATTCTTTGTCAACATTGTTGTCATCTGAAGATTCATCTCCAGTTTCAAGTTTCAACAGAAACATCACTGTTTACAATACTTTTAATTACATTTTGTAGTAGACAGTAGACAACAAGTGCACTGTTCGAGATTCTACAGCAATTTTCTGTAAAATCTTTGCTGGCAACTGACAAATCATAATATAATTGGAATCCTCATTGTCTTACAATTGTACTTTCCCTCTTTTCTCTGTACTACAATTTTTTAACTCATTTGCATTTTTATGATTTTGGCATTCAAGCAATGCAGTTAACTTCATGTTTATTAAAGTAATCAGTCGGTACAGGCACATCTAGGACATAACTGTCAAACAGTCATCCATGGTTGATGGTCCCCTTCAAAGCAGCAAGGATGACATAAATTAATCCCTTTCTGCCATCCTTTTGGGAACATAGTCCACAAAAATGTCATGGTTACCTCCTTACCTTCTTCTGAATACAATTTCTACATTGACCATTCGTTGTTTGAGAAAAAACTCTGGTCAATGTTCACAATTTGGCCCACTCCTCTGCCTTCATTTCAACCTTCATTTGGTATTCAGTGGCCTTTACTGGCAGGTACTGACAAAAGCCAAGCCTTCCCCTAAATTTGATCATGGCCGAGTCAATTGAAATTCTTTATGAAGCTGATGGAACTGGTAGGTTTCTAAACACTTAGATTTTACAGTATCTACAATGTCTCTGACTATATAGAACTGACAGTAATCTCTAGAACCTTTGGCAACATAATAATGGGTTGAAAGTTCTTTATATCTGATGATAGACATCAATTGAACGATCAGAATGTTCCCACTCTTTTCTGTTGTCCAGTACATATCTATTAAAAGTGAATTAGCAAAACTCCTGTATACTCGAATTTTGATATACAGCTTGATCTTTTCACATGTAGCTGCCTTGAAGTATGAAGAATCTTGATAGAATTTGTATTTGTTAGTCTCATTTGCAAACAGTTTACTCAACTTATCTGAAAAAATCTGCTTGAGAAAGTCAAGTTACCGCTTACTACCATCTAATCAATTTGCTAGGCTAACTTAACAGTCAAAAGTAAGATGCTTTGTGCTTGTTTCTATGAGTATTTGACCCATAAATGATGATCACATTCATCATCATTTGAGTCAGAATTTTGCCATTGTTGGTCTCTTCGGAATATATTAAGACTTCAACATTGCTAGCTTCAGACTTCTTTCCCAATGGATTCAATTCCTGATCACTTAAAATATGGAATTGTACTTCTTCTCCATCCTACCAACTAAGTAACTTGTGATTCTCTTGCTCCATTTCAAAACTTGGACGAGAACAGGAGCGACTGCAAGCAGTAGTACAACAACAAACTTTGACCATGGATTTCTCAAGATTTCACTACGTGCACCTATTGTGTTCTTTGTACTGTTTAGAAGCTCATTCATTGATTAATATGATGATTTCGTTGGTTTGTAAAACAAAGCCTTTCCTTATTTAGTAACACAGCATTGAATTAACATGGTTTCTACGACGTCTGTAGTTGCTAAACCATCAGAACAAAGAAATTGTGCAACAATTGGAGGCACTAAAAACATCAACTGCTTTTCCTGCTGTGGTGACTGTAGACACTAAAAACACAATTGAGTTAATAAGTCAATGACAGACAATGTAACCTTGCATTATAGGCCAATAGAAATGTTTCCTGCTGCTTGACCACACTATGGACTCAAAGGTAAACAATTGATGTTGTCAAGCAGCAACACTTGGGATGTGAAGGATCAGACATTCTTTCTGGATGGCAATATTCAGGGTGTATGAGATAACAGAGTTGCTGTAAAGGAGACAGTCTTTGAAATCATTGAAAAATAATAAAAACAATATGGAGCCTAAGATAGAGCCATGAGGTACCCCACAAGTCCTAGGATATATATCTGAAATGCCGTTACCAAGCTTTACGTAACAGCTTGCTTTCCTAGAAACAGGAAGTCTTTAAAGCCTTTAGAAACTCAACCATGAACTCCAGGTTATTTACTGTCATTGTAAGACATTTTCGTTATTGTAGGCTAATGTGGATATTTGTTAGATTAAGTTCAAATTTTTTTCAGAATGCTTTTGGAGATTATTCATTTTTACAATTGTGCCAAATATTAGTGATGTGAATGTTCATGTATCAGTTTAAGTGTCATTGACCATTTTATGGCCACAACAAAAGCATGCACCTAATCTACGAGGCCAGATTTCATATTTCATCAAACAGATGAAAGTACAGAAACTGTATCTGTGCTTTATTCTCAATCGCTTATTAGTTAAAAAATGGACTAATTCTTAAATCTGAAAATTCCACACAACAAAATCTCTTTAAAAAGCATGAAGATAAGTGTTCAGGACTGCAGCCATATACTTTTTAGTTGATTGTGAGTTATATAAGAATCAGGCTTGAGACTGAGCTGTCACAATATGTCTGGGGTTTAAATATGTGTGACATTAAGAACAAGATAGAGTGGAGTATAGTAATACTTGCTAAGCTATACAATAGAGGCAGGTGTAAATGTATCATGACTTGTGCATTATGGAAAATTATGCAACTATAGCTGCTGACAAATGCTACTTATTGAATGAGCTGTCAAAACTGGTCTGGTACAGATTCTTGACCAATAAATACAATAACAAATAGTATTACCTCATAATTGTATGGTAAGATAGATGATAAATGCTTGTGTAATTGAAGAATTTTCTTTTGTGGTCTGAAGAACATTGGCAGATAAGACTTGGAAGCTAAGGTGACTGCAGTTTTTCACTTTTCCTTTTTTACTACTGTTTAATAGTATTAGACTCCACCTTGTTGTATTGAGCACTCTAGCAATGGTATCAATACTTGTTAGTGTATATATGTATTGGTAAATGTATAGTGATTCTTCCCTATCAATTATCTGTAGAAAATACATAGGGTAGGATTCTCCCATTATTGATATGATTCTATAACTATTATTGTACAATGTTTTTCAATAGACAGTTGATATCCATAAAGAAAAGGTGGCAAGAAGGGAAATTGGTATACTGACTACAAACAAAAATTTCTCAAGGGGCCACAAAATAGTAGCACCAGCTCAGCAGGAAAAACCAAAGAGATACAAAAGAGAAGAGATTGATTTTTGTGCCCTGGATGATATTGGTAAGTGATCGCCAATATAATTCACATATCCTTAGATTGACTATTTTTATAGAAATAGTTTTAGAGAATGCCTAAACAGGCAATCCCCCCTGCTCCTGTGCCACAATGATGCTCTGTGCCTCAAGTAAGGGTGAATGTTTTGTTAGAATTGTTTTTCCTCCATCCAAAAAAGTCTCTTTTTGCCTACTGTCAGTGTGCTTGAAACTGATGTTGATTACATTGGCTTGATTTCCAGTTGCTTTACATTTAAGCTTTGGGATGTGTTACAGAGTCATTGCAAAGGTTGAAATGTCTAGTTGCAGAAAGTGGACAAAAAAGTAACGAAACAAATATGATTATTATTCTTAACATAAATTATAAAATTCCCTCTACATACAATAATCAGTTAACATACATAATAGTTTTCTTTAGAGTGTTTGTTGATGATAGCTTTATGCTTCAATAGTATTCGGTGAGATTTGATCTCTTTCTGGGTTTCATTTGATCTTCTGCCCAGCAGAGTAATGATTTCCAAAAAGGCAAAATGAGTGTTTGCTTCAGGAGACAGATCCTAGAACTTTAGGCCTCTCCACAAACAACTGAAGAGAAACTCAAGACCAACTGTCTTTATATAGCTTTGCGAACATCACAGTCTGCTAGTCTTTTGAATGGGAATCTGTTTTCCTCTCATAAGCCAAAATGATGTGAGTGGCAGACAGACCCAGAACTGCACCTTAGTTGTTGGCGTATGCCCATGTGGACAAATGTTGCCCTAGCCTTTTGCCTTTGTGTATAATTTTTCTTTTATGATAAATTAGCTGTCATAGTTTAATTTTTACAAACACTAACCTATGATTTATGGCATTTAATTGTGTTCAAATTGTGCCCACCAGTCTCACCTGTATTTCAATGTTTTCGATGCTGCAGTCAAGTCATGCAAGGCTCTTTTTGTGATAGGATATATATTTATGCGAATGTAAAGAGCCAGCAGTCTCCAGTGTGTATAAATGACATATAATACCCATTAAAATACACAATTTCCTTTACATTTCTACACTTTCTTTTTCAAAATTAACAAACACACACTTATAAATATATTCTTTCTTTAAGCCATATGCCCTGGGGAGGCTGGTCTCTCAAATTATGCATCAGGATGTTGATATTTACTTAGCAAGGGTTAGGTGGGCTAAGTTGTTGAGTGTTTATGCTATTGTTAGAGTTTCACAATTCAGCTGGTGGATCATGCTGAGTGAATGGTAATGATGACACATTTGCCCTTGTACCAGTAATTTTTGAAACTTACAGTTGTGTATGTAGGTAGATGTTCATTTGTGTATGTGATTTACACATTTATGTATTGATAGATTTAGGATTAGTAAGATGGCTTCTTAACAACACAAGAAAATACTTGGAATGCAAATGATGTCAAGGTTGACAGGCGTTGAGGAAATTTATATTTGCAAAAAAGGTGTTTAAGTTGAGCCGCTGTGGTGTAGTGGATAAGTTCCTGGCCATCAGATCTAGAGGTTCTAGTGGGTCAGGGTTCAATATGATTCCCAGAAGGACTATTGGTGATGTCAGGAAGGGCATCAGGTCTTAAAGTGCTCTATGCTCCAATAGCAAGTCCCATGAATATGGGCACCATCAAACCCCATGAATGGGAATAAAAGACGTTAGACTAAGAAAAAAGAAGTTGAGTCCATATTGTGTGAGTAAGGAATTGTGCAGTTTCTACCTGATGTTGATCCACCAGTTATGCT
>JAAAKL020011582.1:0-13560 GCA_010016065.2 Carybdea cf. marsupialis auct. non (Linnaeus, 1758) | reverse complement strand
CTCAATCTGCAGACAGTACTGTTTCACCTTTTGTGTGCTCTTCAGTGAAGAACAGAGCGTTGAGCGTTGAATTCTAGCTATGTAGCTAGCAACGCTGCTACAAGGCAGTTTAGAGAATTCAGATGGTACTATGCAAGAGTGCTCGAACAGCACACGCACGGTGAGCATAGAAAAAAGAAACAGCAATACCGTCCCAATATTTACAACTTCTAAACTAGTGAATCACCTCACATCTCAGTGCTCCGTATCGATTGACTGTGACAACATTATGACGGTTTATAACGATAAAAGGTACATGTCAATAACTGTTTGTTTATATGGTGTTATTTACCCAGTGGAGGCGCATAATTTCAGGGTTAAGTTTACCTTTTAAGGACTCCTTAGAAAAACAATCTTATTAAGAAACCTGACTAACAAACTAAGTAACTAACATAACTTGCTAAGCCATGTCACTAACCTATTAAACTGCCTCAACCATCTAGTCATAAATTCCTCATTTGCGGACCTCTTTCGAGCTTTTACATGAGTAAAGAACTGCTGGAACGAGAGTGGATTTGAACAAGGGAACATTCATTTTAAGTGATAAAACGACATTTCAAATTATTACCATATGTTTTTGACGCTCAGTAAACCAAACCAAAACCCCGGTTTTATAGAATCATCCACATTCTATCTGCCATTTTACGTGAAAGGAGAATGTGCTTTGGAGGGCATTGCTGACTATCGCTGTTATGTTAGCCTTACTGACTGGGCTTTGAAAGGAGCGAACTTTTCTATATTAGCAATTTTTCCAAAACCGTAATAAAAATGAAACAACTGTTTAGAATGATCATAATAAGAAAAAACGTCATTGCAGACAAATGTTATGTGTACTTTGTTAAAAGGAAGCAGCTGGAACAAACGTCCGCATTGAAAATTGGCGAAAACACTCTATTCAACTTTAGAAATGCGATGTGGAAAGATCGCTGCAGTCCAGTCATGCTAGCACATGAGGAAGCAAAGGCTGCAAAGTTTATCGAAATCATAACACAGGCAAATTGACAGTACACAACAGAGTAACTATTGAAAAACTTCAAAGTCGGAAAGGCTGATACAGCAAAAATAAAGAAACGGAAGGCTGTGATTAAGAACAAAAAAAGCACGCACGAGCACTGTATTTCATGGAGGGAAGAGTCCACCGAAAGCACTGAAAAGAAGAAGAAGGTGAAAGATGGTGATAGTGACAGTGATAATGATGATGATGATGAAGATTATTTTTAAAAGGGCATTCTCATATTTTCCTATTTACTATATCATACAATATTCACGCTGTTTTTGCTTTGCCATATGGGGAAGTGGATATTTTCTGACTAAAAAGTAATATAAGAAAATTACTAGTAGTCCAAGCCCATTAATTGAGTCCACGCCTTACTTCTGTAAGGCCACTTCTGTAAGGCCATTTCTGTAAGGCCACTTCTGTAAGGCCACTTCTGTAAGGCCACGTCTGTAAGGCCACGTCTGTAAGTCCACTTCTGTAAGGCCACGTCTGTAAGGCCACGTCTGTAAGGCCACTTCTGTAAGGCCACGTCTGTAAGGCCAGGTCTGTAAGGCCACTTCTGTAAGGCCACTTCTGTAAGGCCACGTCTGTAAGGCCACTTCTGTAAGGCCACTTCTGTAAGGCCACTTCTGTAAGGCCACTTCTGTAAGGCCACGTCTGTAAGGCCACTTCTGTAAGGCCACGTCTGTAAGGCCATGGTCTGTAAGACCACGTCTGTAAGGCCACTTCTGTAAAGCCACTTGCGTTAGTCGTAAAGGACTCTTTTACAATAAATGCAAATCTGCTTTAAGAAGCTACCGAACAATCGTGGTTGGGATCAAGTCTAGTGAGGATACTTATAAATTATCAATTTAACATTACAACCATCATTCTCATAATTCTCAACATCAAAATCATGTTCCTGATGGTAATAGGTAGAAATGACCATAGCTATCAAGCTTCTCTGTAGTTACATTTTGCGAGGATGATTTGCAAGCAATACGTTTGAAGGGTTGTTGCAAAAGGTAGTACCTGTTGAAAAATCTTATTGCAGCACTTTGTATCACATGCGTTTCGTTGCTTTTGCTTTCTATTTCCACTGTCCACGATGGGGTACCTTAATTGAAAAGTCATTGCTCATTCTGCGGTTATTGAATAAAACCTTCTATTGAAATGAAATTTTCGTAGGTTATACAGTACTCATTTTCTCTTATCATGCCTTGATGGTGACCTGCGATTGTGGCTTCTTTGTTGATGAAAAGATTTGTTTCTCCCAAACATACTAGTGTTCCGCCATTCATTTGCTGTTTTGATCTCAAATTCTTATTCACTTTTCAATCACCGAGTAAGTGATTCTCTCGTGTTTCCCATTCCATTTTTATACTTTCCTAACCACAACACAAATGAAATATGGGTAACCTGTTTCAATAACAGCCTTTTCATATGTTCAGGTCTGAATAACCCCAGCTGATAATGTAGAACAATGTTTACTGTTGGCGTGAATAGAAAATGTAGAAATGGCAAAATCGCGATTACCAATGGGATCTTCATAAACAAGGACAGCATGAAGGCTTAAAAAGCCTGAATTGGGTTTAAGGTGCTTACAGAAAATGAAAAGACAAGACCAAAACAAACAACTAACAAATAACATTTTGGTCACTGCCTGCGAAACATTTTAAATTTCTGCTTATTATTTTGCGTATCCATATATTGCATTACAGGCGCGATGGTTTTCAACCATCCCTATCGTGACAAACACAAACAATTCTCGATGCAAAAAGGACCCCAGAGGAAAAAGTGTCATCAGAGGTTAGAGTTGTGTGATCTCTGGTGGCATATACATTTTTATTTAGGGATCAAGTCTGAAATTGTGACAATGATATGCTCATCAACATCACAGCCTGAATATGCATCAGTATATGTTCCTTTAGCATCCTTTACAATTATCTATCGATCACAACCAGCAAGCCAAGGCATTCAACATTAAAGATATTTGCCTCCCTCTGCGCATTATCAAACCAGCAATATCAGGAGTAGATAAACTACACTGCTTTATTCACTTGATCAATCAGTAATAAAAATTTCTACTATTCTATTGCAAATGTGAAGGGAATAGTTCAGGGCAGACCACATTCCCAGCGGACTCACAATAAATTGATCGATTGGATTAATCATTTAAGCTAGTTACCTTCAGTGTCTTTTTTGTGTTAGTTCTATGAGTTCAAAACTGTAGCAACTGGAGATGTTGGGAGGGCACGTTCTTCATCATTTTGCCAACGTTTTGTCACGTATGAAGCGCCTGGATAGATTTTTGTTCATTTAAATACTGGAGACTATACATCCTGCGACATTGTGATCCAGAGGATATAACCCTATCGAAAACATTGCGTGGTAAAAGCCTTTTTGCAACCAAATCAAGTAAACACTTTTGGAAACGCTATTCAGTTTGTCAGCACTCTACTGTGACACTATCTAGCTTTTATGGAATTTGCTTAAATCTTGTGGTATGTTCATTCTGTTCCACTGTATCCATTAACATTTTCATTCCTTCCTTTTCGTGACGATTTTGACGAGTGCCAAACGAAAATCGCTTCTTCGTGCAAAAGGGGTTTCGCTTGTTCTTGAAATTTTAACAAGATATGTTTGTACATCTTGCATACGACAGTAACCCTTTAACAATGGTCACAGTAAATACTGTCTAATGAAGTAAAACTTCCTTGTTACTGTTTTATAGTCACGGGATGGACATCTCTTTCACATGAACTGTAGACGTTTAAACAAGTACTAATTTTGACCATCTGTTCCTACAAAGTTAGGAGTAGATCTTGAAACCTTTTCCGATTCTCAATGACGAATTTACTTACTGTTTACTTGCGCTTAAGCCTGATCCAGTTTTGGTACATACAGTCAAATGACTTGAAATAGTTTCCAGTCTTCTTGATTTCTTGTTTATGGAAATATCAACGTCACTTTTATCCATCTCTCCGGAGTTCCGGAATTTTAAACAAGTTTGTGTAAAATTTGTCCGGCAATACCCTAACTAACTAACTAACTAACTAAATAAGAAAGGAAGAAACTAACTAACTAACTAATTAAGTAACTAACTAACTAGCTATGGCATTGACGCAAAAGTAGTGCAGTATCAATTATAAGGGTGTGGCAGCTCACATAAATAGATAACAGATACTAGGAGGCTTTAGATTGCGTGTAAAATTCTGATGGCTCCTTAAATTTCAACAAAAGATTTTTCTGATTTCATGAAAGGATTCACTGCACTGAGATGAAGTGCTATAATTTATATATCCATTATGCTACATTCAATTTAGGTAAAATCTACACTGATAAAGTCAAAATTTACACAGACGCAGTGACGCATAAAGACATTTCGGGAGGACGTTCAGGAAAATAACAGTCGAAGCGTCAGATACCACTTTGACAACTGCGTAGGGGTTGCCTAGCAGTTTTGATATGTTTTTATTGCTGATAACGCCAGATAAGGATATTTTTCTAATAGCCAAAGCATTGGGACCACTGATCTCTAAAAAACACAGGATCGAGCATCTTTCGTCTGAAAGTGAAGTCAGTCATTGGACGCAATTTTAGTCCCCATCACACAGAGCTTAGAATGATTATTACGCAACATGGCGGACTTTCCCGCGATATTTTAACTCATAGGGGCCAGTACCCGTGATTACACTTTTTCGTAGTTGGAAACAAAGCTCGATCCAGTCTTTTTTAGAAATCAGTGATTGTGACATCCAAAATTAATACGTCTTTTCCAAAAATGGTCCAGCTTTTTTATGATTCGGTAAATAAGGGGCTACGGCACAGTGGGCCTATCTCAGTATTATAGCACAACTTAAGTAGTTAGATGCTGATAAAGTAGAATATAATTCTGACACATAGACCTTTTATGTAAACTTACGATAGCAGGAATACAAAACCTACTCATAACTTCTCTCTCCGAAAACCACATGTCTTGAGGAATTGCCAATCCTTCATAAGATAGCGTGGGTGACCAGCGGTTTCAAATAATTCGGCCCAAGCCCTATAACTAATTTCACGTCACAACACTACTGCACCGATTACTTTACCGAAAGGTTTCTGGTAAAAATTTGTAAAATGTTAGTAAATATTTACTTAACATGTGTACACACTTCTAACAGTCAAATACCTAAAGGGATTCTTAGGGAAGAACCCAAATCGGTATCACTCTTAAACGCACCCAATGGCACATCGAATACCGTTAGCAAGGAAAGAGCATGAAAGGTATTTCGTTCTGGCTGACGATCATTACCTATGACAAAATTCCAAATACAATTCCTAGCGAAACCAGATGTCTTTCCAACAGAGCATGAGGGTATTTATGAAACATCTGCCGCTGACATTTTTATCTAACCACTTCATATTAATCTGACGCCTTTAATTAAAATATCTGCTGTGTATTTGGCTTCAGTTTACCATACATGATTAGGGTCGTCTGTATATCATTTTTCTATAACTATAACAAGATGCGTAGGAGAAGGAGAGATGCTGACGCAGGACCTTTATTGTAAGGGGAGCTAGTTCTTTTCTTATAATCAGCCCTATTTAAGTTTTACTATAAGCCTCTGACCATCTCTACATGTTTCTTAGATTCGAATTTGCTTCTTCGTTAAATTTTTGGTGTTCTCTATTCAAAACGTTTGGTACTAGTTAGAGGCCTTGATTGTGAACAAATATATTTCTGCTGCTTCTCCATAAATATAGAACATGTCAATAAGGAATAATACGCAATAAAGGAACTATGTTTCACACAAAGTTGTGTCTAGAAATGACTTCTTCAGGTCTATAGGAAATATCACTAACATATAACCAGGGTTCGATCTTTAACCCCCCTCCCCCCCTCCGAAAAATTTGATAAAGTTGAAAACGTTTATTTGATAATGGCTGTATCTTAAAGTCTTGCATATTGGTAACATCTTAGTCCTACTACATATTGCTTGCAGGATCTTTTCCACAGTTTTTTGTTTTTCATGTGGATTCTTCCGGTTCCCTCTCTGTGCCATGTGACTTAACAATGGAAGCACTGCAATTCGGCCTGTCGATTTGTACAAAGCGCATTGAAATTTGCAAAGTCACTAGTTTGTATCTTTAGAAAGTGGTATAAATTTCACTCATATTTACGTTTACGGGCGCGGAAAATCATTGTTCTACGCATTTCACTTTTCATCCTACAAATTAAAGCCAATATGATCAACAAATGAGCAATGGCGTGAAATACAAATCATAAGTGAAAGAAATATCAGAAAACTTGAATAACAACACAGTATACCTCAAACTTATTTACCCTTTGAAAAATAAGTCCTCAAACTACTATGATTTCTCCTGTTAAAAAAATAGCAAATATCTCGCCCAATTGTGTCAAAAGAGAGACAGCATTTTCCTCCCAATCCTCCATATCATGGGAACAGAGAACCCCAAAGACGTTTTCATCTCAAGTATGTGAGTTAAACTGAGTACATGAAAATAATTCCACTTTATGCTCAGGTATTCTTCTTTATGCTCAGGTATTCTTCTTTCTCCTGTTACGACTTACGAGAACTGCGACTGTAAGTTGTATACAAGGCCCTGAATGAGTACATTTTCATTATCATCTGTTCTTTAAACCATCGATTCTTCCTTATCCCGTACCAATTTTCATAAACCATTTCTAAAAAGATATACTGCAGCACAAGCAAGGGGTTAGATAATAAACTGCGAGACGTTACATGTAAGTGTTGAAATGAAGAGTCGTAAGCCATCGTTTCCTCCAGTTCTGCGGGTTTAAATTATCATCAACCAGCACAATCAGCTTACCAGTGAAAACATTTCTTTGAAGTTTTGCCTCGAATAAAAATACTCTACATCATTCTGATTCTGAGAACATTTGATGCAGCTATCTATAGTACCTGTAGGATAAAGATTAGATTTCCCTAAAGATACAGATAACAAAATGTAAGCTGGTGCTTAAATCCGTGGGAGGTGTCTTTCGTATCCCGGTTATCTTATCTCAAAACAAAACAATTCACACTTTAGCGATAATCATTTCTTGAGACTGATTCAATTTTTGTTTCCTTATTGGATGTCAAAAATTGATTTTGTATAACAGATGTGGTTTGATAAATTGGACAGAGGACTTACGGAACTCGGATTTACGTTTTTCACCATTGACATTATTATTATTTACTTTCTTCACCATTGATATCATTATTATTTACTTTTCTCATGGTTGACATTATTATTATTTACTTTCTTCACCATTGATATCATTATTATTTACTTTTCTCATGGTTGACATTATTATTTACTTTTCTCATGTTTGATGTTATTATCATTTACGTTTTTCACCATTGATATCATTATTATTTACTTTTCTCATGGTTGACATTATTATTACTTACTTTCTTCACGATTGATATCATTATTATTTACTTTTTTTATGATTGATGTTATTATTTACTTTTCTCATGGTTGATATTTAGTCGACATACTATCTTTTTCATCCTAAATTTTCATATTTCCACTGGTACTTTGAGTCATCGTTTTCATCAGTCATCAATGGTATTGATACCACGTATTGTCTACAGCTGCTGCATAAATTATTTCTGTTCTGCATAAGTGAAATAATGCATTAGTAATATCTGATCCGTATGAGATCAACAACCCTGGCCGCTTCTCAGTAGAATTCGTCTGTCACAAAGATTAAACATTGACAGGGATAATCTTCTAAAGTTCTCTACTTTTCTGAAGTATACCACCAGGAGTGGGATAGATTAAGGAGTCGAGATCTACCAGAAACAATCATCGTCATTACAGCAGTGGTTTACCCTTTTCTTGCACGGCAAACATCACGAAGAACTATAAGCAGGTTCCACTATCTGTCATGGTTTCCATAATAATGGAGTTTTTTGCCATCTGTGGATGTTTTGTTTATAACCTTGACTTCACTAGAGTAATATAACACTTTCTGCCATCATGGTTATTCCGATTTTTGAAAAAATAAATCCTTTTATATTAATGAGAATATTTATGATAGTCAAAACACATTTGCTCTTAAAATTTGTTCATTAAAATGTTTGTAAATGGATGTACTAGAGTCATTACTTGTAGGAAACAATTTTCTCATTCTAGCATTGGCTGTGCAGCAATACGCAACATAAAGTTGAGACCCCACCGTGTCCTATATTAGGTGGCTAGGTCACCAGTCTACACCACGTAATGTAGAATTACGCTAGTGGTCTTGGTGCCTACCCATATGAGACGATTTGCAACAGTACCCGTGGGCACAGAAGGGTCACGCTATTAGCAATTTCATTGGTTTAAAACCTTGGAAGCAGCTGGAAAGGCGTGAAAGAAGATCACGTATTCATAAAGCAGGAGTCGGAAAAATTTAGAGCACAGAATGCAGACTTTGTATCATTTGAGGCAGAATCACATTCTCGTGTTTCTATGGAATGCTACGTGGGCCAAAACATCCGACATATCAACGTTGGTTTCCTTGGACATACAAAATTTTTGAATACAACGAGCAGATTATCCTGAGATCTTTGCCTCCACATAAACAGAAAATTGGTAGCTGTTGACAACCTTGGCTGCTCTATGGATTAGAAAAGTGAAGCCGAAATCAACAGTAGGGATAATTACAAAATGGGAAATTGGGAAAGAAGTGATACTCAGCAATCTAACCATGGTGAATCAGTCCTATCTATCTTGTCAAATGTCCTACAGCTTAAATTGTATTTCCTTTCACTGTCGGTTAGTTATATAATGATGTTGGCAAAAGTGAAAATTTTACATCAGAGAAAACGTATCTTTATCTGCTCTCTCATAACTTTGAAGTCTTTTAAGCCTTGGTAATTCACGTTGTCATTTTTGTTTCCCATAATGATATTGCATGCCATGTAGAGATGCCTCATGTATCGTAGGGCTGTGCTTCGTTTCCAATACAGTTTTGCTGCGTTAACCAACTGTCAAGTAGTCTGGTAGGGCCTCCCATGGTGGACAGGCTGTTTTTGAATCCCTGGGCTGGCTAACGGAGCAATGGTACTGCCTTGGGCGGTGGCAAAGCAGTGGGGGGCTCTACAGCGGAGGATCTCAACATGAGACAACGATGGAGGGCTCACGTAGCTGGGCGGAAGAATTGTACAGTCAACGGCCAGGGACCGATAGTTCAGTTAGCGAATTACTGCTTTATGCAGGTGTGGCGAGCCGCATATTATCCGTCATATCGGTAGCCAATAGAAAATGTCATTGACATCACCATCGTTTAACGACAACGGATGGATGACCCAAAGGAAACAAAGGAAAGAAGAAGAAGAACCAACTGTGGCATGAATGCCTAGATATTCTGAAAGTATAACAAATCATCTTTGACATTGTAATTGCTCGACAGATTCCTCGTAGCTGATACGTATTTTTAACCTCGTAATTCATATTTTAAGTATACAGATACAAACGCAAATAATGGCGCATTCACTCAATGAAACTCCGGCAATATTACCAGCAGAGGCAGAAGGGGATCATAGGATGTACGAATTGGTGCTTGGCAATGTTATGCGGAAGCAAACCATGCAAGTAAAAACAATACGTGCGTAAACAAAGTAAGATGTAAACATTTTTTTACCCTAATTGTTCGTAAGGAATTTAAGGGAATCAATCTAATGAGACAGTTTGAACAAACAGGTACTTCAATGTCATTTACAGGCCTTTAGCACTTTTTTCTTTTAAATTATATAGTGATAATATCATCATTTAATCTATTTTTCAGATACAAACAGCAACTATTTAGGTAGTGCATCATTGAAATACGCAGGGTATGATTCAAACCCTGCATCTCATTACATCATTGAATATTAGATATATATGACTATAGCAAAATAGATCTTCTCATTAGCATACTTCCGTATTTACATCACTTTTTCACTATCTCCCCTTTTCATCGTATTTCTTTTGTCGACGGGACTCGGTCCATGCCATCTCTTACTACCTCAAAATCTAAGCATGGACTTTTCAATTTTCTCATTCTGTTGTTGCGTATAGGTGAACGTTTTACGTTATCAGCATAGTCTACAATCGGTAAGCAATGTCTCTTTTGCAGACTTTGCAAACGTTTTAGAATATCTGTATCATTTTCGTCACATCGTTTTCTAAATCAAAGCCACCCCAACCTAAGCAATTACATCATACGATAACATAAATATGGAAACAGTGAAACTTTCGTACAAGGCGATGAAGCATGCATATTCTGACCCCTTCCTTGTCATAAAAGTTCATTGCGAGGATAAAACGTTGGAAGTTCCGGAACGCAGAATGGCCTGTAACAGTTCTACAGACTTAGAATGAACAAATATCGTCATGCCAGACAAATTATTTACTCCTATGATATTCATGCTAAACAAATCGACACTGAACCATTGTTCATATACGGGCAGAAACAAATCACTATCGATATAGAAGGAGGAATAAACTTTGCAGAGCACTAACTTGCATCATACTCTTTGCAAACTGCTGACTAGCAGCTGCTGTCCAAAACGTATTCCCTGCTGGTCAGTTATCAGGGGTATTTGTTTTCATATCTATCTATTTAATTGGCGCACAGAGTAGATGCTGTTGATGACGCCAACTTATTCTTGTAAGCAACACCTCTTTAACAAATTCAGTCCCGTCCATATGCTCATTTTCTCCTAATCAGTCTTTCATTGGTGCACTTAAGGGTATAAGGGGGAGGGCGACAAGACAATTTTTTCAGGCATTCACACTTTTTTTCATGCACTGAGCAAACGACAAGACGATAGAAATAAAACTAGTCTGGCTACAAATATATACTAATATAAAACTGATATCATCATGATATGTAGCAACTTATAATTTTTAAGATCTTCTCCGCAACGAAGTCGATAATTGGACGCCCTCTGATTAAGTTTGTTCATTGATACTCAAGAAAATGCACCTTTTTTGAAGAAAAAAAGTCAGTCACCTAACACTACACCACCCCAGAAAAAATGTGCGCATAAATCTATATCGCTGCATATAATTCCCTCTCATGTGAAATATATTAAGCATAACTTCTACTTCGTAAGATATTTTGACCTGGCAATAAACAACCATTCAGGTGCATAATATTCTGCACGAAAATAAAGAGAGACAATTGTTTACTTAAGTCACGTTCGTTCAGAGGAGCACAGAAACTTCGCACGTGATAGACAAGTTGTTTCAGTCGATGTATTACGTGTTTACAACATGAGCCAACATCTGCAGATGGCTGAACCATCGTTACTAGTGTACTGGAGCCTAGAGCAGATATCGGAACCCCGCTGATAGTTCTTCGTGATGTTTGTAGTGCGTGACAGGATGAACAACCACTGTAATGACCATGAGAATTTCTGGTAGATCTCGACTCCTTATTCTATCCCACTCCTGGTGGCGTACTTTAGTAAAGTAGAGAACTTTATGAGATTATCCCTGTCAGTGGCTAATCTTTATACGAGACGATTCTACTGTAAAAGAGCCAGGGGTAATGATCACGTGTGGATAAAATATTATTGATGCAGTATATGAAGGAGACAGGACACAGCTGATTTATGCAAAACTGTACTGATATCAGAACCTCCGATTTTTTCAGGTGACTATATTTGAGACTATGTTTTAAAAGAGAAAAGAATGAGGATTTATGCAAACAATGTAAGCCTAACATGGGCTACAAGCTTTGAAATCAAAAGAGGGCTCCATAAACTATGTAGGCTTTGCGGGATCATCTCCCCATTTTGCCATTCAGGGTCTTCCCAAGGGGAATACACGAGGAGAGTGTGGAGGGCTTTGGGCCAATTCGGAGAAGAAAATCAGTAGCAATTAACTTCCAGTGTTCAGGAACAGCAGCCACTTCATGTTCATGAGAAATCAGAGCAATCTCTCTCCCTCGAAAAAGAGAACTAAAGAAGTTGAATAGCCTCAGTTGATTTTTGAAAATGCCTCACAAGTCTTTCTCTTCTATACTACAGTCATGTTCTTAGGCATACAAAAACTACTGAAGAAGTTTCTCTCTGTGTCGCAGATGGCTTGTGTCAGCGATTATTCAGCAAAATTGACATTCCAAAAAGTGAACTGAGTCGCCAGTGCCAGCGAGAGGGAATACAAATATAAATCGATTGACAGGATTTACTGTTGTCAGCAGTCACGTTCGGCACATTTCAGATTGGGAACAGTTAAGCATACCTATCTTCTTCATTTGATATGCCGTCACTGTCTTTACAAACTAAATTCTTTTCTGATCTGTGAGCAAAAGAGAAAACATTCCAAAATCACCGCCTGACGTTTCTAAAATACGTAGAGCATCTAATGTTCCTGCTTGTTCTAGTATGTGACATGTAGTTATGAAGGAACGGAAGGTTGACGACGGTGTTATAAAATCTCAATGATAAAATTGGAGGAATCATCGGAAATCAAATCCATGGTTCCCACAGCTGCAATAAACGACGCGTTGGTATCAGACTACAGTTCCTCATCAACGAAAGGGAAATATGTTGGATGTCCATTGTTCTGAATTGCTAATTACACAGCTCCCCTACTTGAGTTTGAAGATATCAGGCTCACTTGCCTTGGTGTCTCGTTTAGTGTGCTGAGTGGAGTTATCGACATCGTGGGTTGAGCCAACGACGGGCAAGTATGCAACAGATGTGTCACTTTTAGTATAAAAACTTTATTACCATCTTCAATATAGTTGACTGCCGGATAAACCTAGACGCAACTAAAAGAAATAAAGTTTCCCTTAAATCTTCCAAACTTTAAAGGAGTTGTCAAAAAGTGGAAATGAGATGGGATTTTGGCTTTTCAGAAATGTGTGGTATGTACAGTTAATACAAGGCTTACTATTTTGATGAGAACGACTTTATTGTGTTATCAATCGCACAAATTATAACCAAGACACTTAATAGCAATCCAAAGCTTTCGCGCCCTTCCTATGCAATTGGTAAGGTAAAACTATGTTTTACTCCAACAAGTATCGATATCATTGTCCGTAATCACATGACAAAGTCCAATAACATTGCTCTATATCACATCACAATCTTCAGTCACATAACTTGAAATCATATCATAAACTTCAAACCACATACGGAACTCCAATGTCTAACTCCTCCTTCGTCATCTTGCGTTCTCTAACTTATTTACCTGTGAGTAAGTCTAGGGGCATTTCGTTCCCTACATGACTTTTAAAACCTACCTTAAGGTATTCTAAAAAACTTCTGCAAAGTATGCACTACCACTGATTATGGCTGTACCCATGGACACCAAATTCTTCCGACAGCTGAAGTAATCAATGTTTGTAGATATTCTGCATAGGCTTAGTGAGGATGTTCTCCTTTCCTATACAGGTACAATATGCAATTTTGATCCTTCCTTTTGATCCGTCCTTCATAAGAACTAAACATTAACTAACACGTTTAACAAACAGAACACTTTATAAATGAACTAACAAAAACACAAAAATTTACTGCTGCGGCCATAATATGTTTCTTTAATTTCTGTTT
>JAAAKL020011581.1:0-13561 GCA_010016065.2 Carybdea cf. marsupialis auct. non (Linnaeus, 1758) | reverse complement strand
ATAAAATTCCGCTAAGCCTTTGGTTTTACGCTTTAAAATACGGTTATAATTTTGCTCAGGGGGGGCGGTAAATGATAAAAATTTCTCTCAGGAGAAATTTGTACTCAGTAACAAATGTTGCCCATTCGCATACATAGTAGTCAAGGGTTGGGCTTGCTTCAAATTTTCTGTTTGTTATTGTACGCAAACTTGCGCTTTTCCTCAATATTTCCACTGTCATTCATATTTACAGAGGGACAAACTGCATGAAGAATCTTTTTGAATTACATAACCTAAGATGCTCGGTGATGTGAAATTTGTCATACGTCGCATACCTTGCGTTTTTGTACCACTCAAAATCTGTTCGTTTTCAATTGTACAATTTTTGTTAAAAAGCACAGTCTCTAAATTGTACAAATCAGAAAGTTATGCCTTATTCCTTACTAGCGAAAATGACACTGCAATGCTTACTCCCAGCTGCTGCTCCCAGTTAAACATTAAACTTAAAATACCAATTTAATCAGATCATTTGCTCATAGCTACCTACACATCTATGGATTACCAACATTTTCAACGTAATATTTTGCCAACGCGTAGTAAAAATTCGTTCAAATTAGGCGAAGTTAATTTGACATCCGTTATTATAAAATGATTTTACATGATATTAAGCGTAGTAACAGTTGAGTAGTACAGTAGTTCTCTTAGACGTTTTATCGGGTCTTGGTTTGTAGCAGCTGTAGCAGCCTGGAACATCTTCATGCGAAAAGTTTGTTGTGGTAAACATTTGAAAAGAGACTCAGTAATTGACAAGGGTTCCCTTTAAAACTGACATACGCTAACAATTACCGAGAGAGTATGATATCCTCAAGAACGCATTCCATTTTATTATGCCGATTTAAGTGGCCGCACTCATCAGAACAAACCTCCGTCTACTAAAGAATTCATCTACAATTTACCCTTTGTCAATAGCATTATTGATAAAAAACGTGGTAATTATGCATGTGGTAATTATGCATGTGGTATCTGCAAAAGTGTATTACAATCCCCATCCTATTGTCGAATCACTTGCTATGCAATATGTATGATCTCTTGATGCCCGTTATTCGTCAAAAAGGGAATAGCCCGACAAATAACAATTATGATGTAAACAAACGGCATCAAAGTTACTAGCCTGCTGCTCTAGCAGGTAAGCTACCCGAGCATGAGAAAAACTAGATGATAGAGAGGTAAAGTTCTCCTTAATCTCGCACTCTCCGCAAAAACTAGATGAAAAAAATCCCACTTTACTCATGACCAGTGTTTACAAGAAGGTTCAGTAAGAGTCCATAAGTTTTTGAACATAGATTTCAACAATTTTAAGAAAATATTGAAGTACCAAAGGCATGTCTTCAACAAGCAGTGTGTTTACATATATTGGAGAGTAGTGTCACTTATGCAGGGAATCAATCCCCTCGAGGTCATTGTATTTCTACAGGACAAGAAAAAAGGCTAGAGAAAGGTCCATCGCTAACACTGCAAGCTAGACCTGTCTGAAACAATTGTAAAACCAAAAATAAGTTGTGTGTTTGATAATAAAACATCGTCGTTACATCCATATGACAGTAGCTGATGCAGCATTTTAGGTCACAAACATCAAGAAATCAGGCCGACAAATTCGTCATGCCATCCATGCTTTCTAAAATGATATTTGGATAAAAACAAAGCCTTGAAGCAAGAAATATTATACTAAAAGACATGCATCATATTAATATTCTGTTAAATTTGAACTGATGAAGACTTTCTCTTTGCAAACGTAAGGAGGAGCTCGTATTTGGTAAAGAAGTAATGGTTTTGGAGGCTCCAAGTTTCAAACCAAGCTGTTATCAATATCTCAGCCAGATATCGATGGTTTCTCCCGCTCTAAAAAATGATTGCATAGGAAATAAGCTAACGACTGATTTCAAGGTTTCTGATTCTCAGTTTCTTTAAAGATTCGCCTACAAAGCAAAGGTAGGTAACACCTCTTTCACATCTGAGATGGTTTAGGATATATGGCGTGATGTAATGAGCGTCTCTCTCTCTACTTGTGACAGCTCTGGGGGAACTCGCTGGCAGCCCTTGCGGATGATCCACAGGAATAACTCGTAAGTGTATTTAACTGAGATCAATGACAACGCTTCTATATCTCTGAGGTATGCCACACACAAATTTATTACAATACACTAAACAAACATTTATATTAAACTATCACAAATTACAGATAAAACAGGAAGTGGAGGGTGATTGGTTAGTAAAGAATCTGGATAGTGTTAGTAGGTTCGTGTTAGTTTACGATTTGTTATTTGTTTGCTTACACCTATGTGTCATTTCCATTACAATTGCATTAAAAGGGTTCTTGTAACTTTGCAACTACTGCCTAATACTTGGCATTGGTTCAACAGTGTAACTATTGACTGGGCTCTTTCTTTCTTTACAGCCAACCACTGGCCGAAACACAGATTGGGCCTTTCCTTTTTACTTTGCCTTATCTTAATGATACTGCTTAAGTCATTGCTGTCTGCTGCACTCTATATGAACTTACCTTGCCCTCCAAAACGAGCAAAAAACCCTTAAACTTCTGAAAATAGTATTTCCCTTTGTTTAATGCTGAAATAACTCGAACCATTGAAATAATAATATTTGGGTTTTGGATTAACGTTACAACTTTCATACACGGCTTTTCATGATTAAATATGGCTTTGATTAATATTCGCAAACGTTAGATAAAAGAAATTGTATAACACTAAGCAGGTCTGCAAAATACTATCTTCCCATCGATAAGAATGAATCCCCATCTCTTTCGCAATAGCTGTCAATATTTGAATTTTCCATATCTGTGTTAGCTAATCAAACTTATGTTTTGATTGTGGGAATTGGTAAAGCCAATGCAAAACAGAAATCGATGTTTTGTTGTTTCTCTGGTCACATCTGAGATACCGTGTTCTAGGGTGTCACCCGTCAAATTGATGACTTAAGCCAGTCTGACGTCAAAACGTAGATCTACTTTGACAGGTTTATTAGTTTAAAACAGATTTTGATTCGGTCCTTCTAGGTCACATTATAGTCGGATAAATGGGTAGGGCGAATGGGTGGTATGTACTCTTATTTTTGACAAAGTGATCCTCTTTACATCGAAACGTATATTCATGAAAGAAGTTATCACTGGAGGGGGGGACACTCTGTAGTAGAATAGATGGGGTAATGAATAGTTTTTTTATCTCTGAGTGAACAGGATCTTTTCGGTGATCTTAGACGGACTCGCACCCCTCTTATTTCATATTTGTGAATCCGTCATTGCTCATTATGATATCAATTTTTTAGGCGTTTTCTTTTTATATCAGAATCAACTTTCCACAGGCCCATTAAAGTAGAAATCTTACTACAACAAGCACTTGTTGGAATTAATCATCCTTTATGCTATTTCTCATACATTTCAAGTATCAAGTTTTGATTATTTTAGTGTTTCACATTCAGTCAGTGGCTGTGTAGAGCGCGTACGACTTAGTCATCTACAGTTGTAGTCAAGTTATTGTCTCAAAAGAGATGTTGCCGTTCCACAATATGCCAAGTTATACTCTTTGCCTGTTGTATTCTTGAACCACCTCTTCTCTTAGTATTTGCCTTTGTTTTTAACGTAGTTATTCTCAAGAAGGGCCCATACAAATAATCAATATCGCTTAGCTGTTGTATCTGGAAGACTACGAGCTGCAGGACAGCGTTTACCATGAGTTAAGGAGAAGGTAGTGTCCACAGAGCCGAAGGAGCAGGATTTTACTTGACCTCCCATGACAATTTGAAAAAATTGGAACACCTGAGATTCTTACAACAAATTACCAAGACGGAGAAAAGAGAAATTTGGAATTAATCATATCTAATAGTTGACAATTTAGATATTTGTCATTGAACCTGTGCCCCTAGGTGTGAAGATAAACAACTATCTATGAATAGTGCAAAATATGAATGTTGAATAGTTAAGGTGCAGCCAAGACGCGCTCACCCTCTAAAGTAATAAACCTTCCTTTACTACAGCCAACAGATAAAGGATGAAAAAGTTGTACGAGGCAAACATGCCAATAACCTACGTCTCTCGTTGATGCTTCAATCACTTTCCAACTAAAGGCAAGATTACAATGTCAGATGGCATGAAAGAGAAGATTCATAAATGAGGTGTCAGGGAGAAAGGTTCATAGTTATGATGACAATGTATGTTTCTTCAAGATTTTGATTTAGTAGTCAGACAAACCAGTAAGTGTTCCGTACATCTTAAGCCTCTAATTATTCTAAGGCGGATACAGTGAGAATCAGCATTGCTGGTTGGAATTTTCTAAACTCAGACACAAGTCAGAAGAACTATCACAGGAGTTGATTATCAATGAACTCTCTTGCATTGGTGATCTCATTTTAGTGCAAAAACTGCTAAATGTTTTGAGTCAAATATAAAGAGGAGTTGCTGAAACAGGAGACGAAAGGAAATTAGGACTAATTTGAACATGGGTTTCCATCGTATAATAGTTAGCACTCTCGACTCTGAATCCAGCAATCAGAGTTCAAATCTCGGTGGCACCTTTTATCATTTAAAGAAAATATGAGATTCTTTCATTATCCTAAGCCATTGCAAAAAGTGACTTAGTATGGCCTCACTGCTGATCAGGAGGTAAGACGAGAGATCGTTTCTTAGCATGGCTATGAAATTCAGTCCAAGAGCCTAGGGAAAACAAGCACATCTTCGTGCATTTATTTGTTACTTTAAACAAGAATGCATGGTGTTACTTCAGTGGTATATTTTAAATGTGTATGTGGTTCCATGGTGTAATGGTTAGCACTCTGGACTCTGAATCCAGTAATCCGAGTTCAAATCTCGATGGAACCTTTTATCATTGGAAGAAAATATGAGATTCTTTCATTATTATCAAGCCATTGCAGCAAGTTACTAAGCATGTCTATGACATTCAGTCCAAGAGCCTAGGGAAACTAGCGCACTCTTGTGCATTTATTTGTAACTATAAACAAGAATGCATGGTGTTACTTCAGTGGTATATAACAGCCAATCATCCATTTGACAATCACTAATTTCTTGCAATCCTCGCAGTCAACGGCTGTCGTATATTACACTCAACAAAGAACTTGTGCCTTGTGCGAAAAACGATAACAGCCCCATCAGAAAATCATTTGTACCTTTGCTTAGGCAAGGCCAAATAGAGTTCTTTTCATTTCAGCAAGAGAGATCTGAGTCCATCTGCAGCACCTGTAAGATCAAATCAGTTAAAGATGTCGCCTACAATAGCTGAAGAATGAATAAGAGGCTCCTCATCTGATTAAAGCTCCTGCAATATCAGTGTTAGAAAAATTTAGAAAACATGTGTGAAACAGATAGAATATCTCTACCAGAAAAATAGGTTCTGATTAATGAAGGAGTAAAAGCTTTTATTGTTCTAGCCCTGGATAACGAAAGCGTTGTGGAAGTAGTCTGGGAAGGAGGTGAGAATCGGATATGACGCCCATGACTATTCTTAAGATAATTATCTTTGACCGGAGGGTCAGAGTTCTAGAGTTTCGTTGTTTTAGAGTTTCAGAGTTCCATAGTTGAGCACAGTACTTCCAGAAAAATAAGTAAACATCTTCTGAATAGTGTACTATTAAAAGATTATTGTGTCCTAACTCTGGTTACATAACATTTATGATAATTTAAAATCAACAGTCCCGAGTGCTACCCACAACACCATGGAACAAACATTGTCGTGCATCTATTCTTGATATTCAACGAAATACGGTTTAATATGTCAATGATGTTCCTCATTTTTTTCCTGAGTTGGCTTTTCAGGCTTTTATCTGTTCGGTTGATGAACGCCTTCTAATATTACATACTTTATCAAGTCTATTTTCATGATCCGAATTGGTTCCTTGTGCACCTGAATTCATACTTTGACGTTGCTGATTTGACTTATGATACTATCTAAATACCGTCATTTTCCCATCAATGGTAGTCGTTCTTGAAAGTCGCAAGGCTTTCTGACAAAAAGGAAAGGGTTTCCACCAAAAAAGACTAACATTAGTTCAAAGACTTTTTCCAAAGTCAAATAAATAGTTTCTGTACAATGCATGTCAAGCCACTCTGAATATGTGTCTCTAAAGTTCCTTGCTTTGTGGGCTCACTTTAAGCTGTCATTTGAATCTGATAAAGTACTGTTTTTCATCCCTGATCACTTAAGGTTTAACAGACATGGAAACTAGAATAACTGGATTCAAAGTACAGAGAAATTAAGCCCTTGTAGACACAGTCAGAGTTGCGCCCAACATGGTGCGTCGTCTTAACAAATCAAGTTGTATAACTTTGCACACAACATGTTTACACAATATGTTTATACACTTACAAGGGTTATCCGAGAGGGAGGAAGGTTAGCAAAAAAAGAATTTACAAAATTTTATAAACGCTTTAAGACACAATAGGGGAATAACTCGAGTTTCAGTTGTCCCACTTCTCTGTAACATATATAAAAATTGTTGTTCCAAATAAAAACACAGTTGTGAAACCCGGTTGCACAACAAGACAGGGTATTCTGAATGAGTATTGTGCAACATGTTGATACAAAATATTGCACCATTTATATGGGGATTTATGTATTAAAACATGGAAATCCTTATTTCTGGACATGTATTGTTGACATACATGGCGTGGGTAATATGGATTGACCAAGGAGCCGTTCTTAAACTATGGGAAATAAAAGAAGAGCTGTCAGGCTTTACGTACCTTTCTCAGCAACGCTCTATGAACACTGGATGGTTTACTCTGAAATTATGCAAGTAAAGAAGCACGCAACGAAAGCTTCGTCGATTCAAAAGAGGACTGGGCCCCACAATAATTTTTTAGTTTGACAAGAGGCCTGAGACCATCTGAGTCGCCTCCTCAGCACCTCCTCTGTTTGATCAGTTAAAGGTCTTTGCTTACTCTAGAAACATCAAAGCACTAGAGTATATTGTTCTTTGTAAAGCAGCGACAATATCAGCACAAGAAAATACAAAAAGAAACATATTCTAACTAGCGTATCCATCAAAATTCTGCAGTGTTGTAGTTATGGTTCTAAAAGGTTCCACCGAGATTTGAACTCGGATCGCTGGATTCAAAGTCCAGAGTGCTAACCATTACACCATGGAACCGTTGTTACTGACAATATGTACAGCGTAATGTTAGATATTGGAATTATCTCGTGATATACACGGTATCCTGTTAAAATAATACATTGTTTCTTAAATATGCGTGCTTTTGTAATACTCCTGACTTAGTAACAAAACCATATTCATAATAACAGTGGACAAGTAAAAATATATGATAGAACAAAGACGATTTAGATTGAAATTTGAGTGTGATGAAGAAATACGACATCATCTATAGTGATACTTTGACACCTTTTCTTATTAGTAATAGGTATTTCTGAAGGCGTGAAAAAGCTATGATACTTAACATCATTGTTGTTATTTTCAAAGGACTCACTGAATATTCTGATTCTCAGAGTTTCTGTGTTATCAGACGCCAACTCCTCGGGGGTATCCTACCGTGCTTACTATAAATTGTTGGATAAGACTCAACCCATTTCTCGTTCTGAAACCCTTGTGAAACCATTCCCTTACTCATCAGATGGCATCAATGCTTACCTTATTGCATATTCCCTCTGTTACACACAAGGTGTCAATATTCTTTAGGATGAAGAGGCATGGATACATTGTTCCTAACTGTAACCCAGAAGGTGACAGCTTTAACTATTTTAGAGGACGCTGTGTATGTCTTTTATTGAAAGACGACAAAAATGTTACTTCGGGCAGATACTAGTGGAGATACTTTTTTAAACATTCTCATCGCATGGACTTCTATCAAGTATGATAAAAAAACTTTAATGATGAGTGGCACAAAACGTAAATAAACTATTCTATCATCTACTACATACAAGGGGGTTCTGATCGTAAGTGTATTAAGGAAGGACACTGAAGGAAGGTCCCCCTTTCTATTACTCGGGTTTCCAAGTGTAAGACCGTATGGTAAACTAATTGTACAGTCAGTGTGGAGTTAGTTAAGAAAAAACCCACTTTGCATAGGCTATGGGAAAGAGTTTTTCTGTGTTGCACCATTTGACTATTTTGCCTAGAATCGTACGTTGTCAATTCAGTTAAATGCTTGGTACTTGTACTGTTTACAATCCCTTTTAATCAGAACCTTTCCTATTAATAAACATATGAATAAAATATTTTTACTGTCTGTAACCAGCAATTTGCTTCTACGGAACAAAATGCTAGGGCTTCCAGGGGACACGCAAAAAAAGCTCTGGTGACACCAATGGAGGTAGCCTTCGGGAGAAATGTGAAAGTCCTGCGACAAGAATTACCTTAGCTTTGCTCTTCGGCCAGATGGATAAAACAATCTAACTCTCAGTCTAAAACTAGATCGAGCTACATAGACAAGTTTTCTCACTCTACATCATATGCTTAATGGCACATGGGGATCTACCTTAGCTCAATCTATGTTGTGAAGGGAAAATCTGTGATTTTACCGAGACTGATCGGTATCAGTCTTCCTAAACATAGCTCAATTGCAGATCAATCTTCACGAATTTGTGCAATGTAGAAGAAATAGAACTCACATTAGCAGATGATTTTTTATCCATGCAAGGAACAAAATAAACAGCAGATTTATGACAGATACAGATTTATACGTAAAGATGTTGACGTTTTGGTACGGGATGGTTTAAAAAAAGAAACGAACCATGGACCGATTGATACATAGCACTATTCAGACCGTATTCAGCATTAGATAAGCCGTGTCCATCACTTTAAAACAGGACGTTGGTAAAGTACTTGTCATAGATCAAAGTACCGTTTCGAGTATACAACTTGAATTTCTGAACGTACGTGCAGAAATTCAGAAGAGGCCTAATTTACTCGCGTTCGTATTTTAGTTTCAAGTATTGTTGTGAATCACATAAGACATCCCAAAGTGATCAAACAAATATTTCCAAAGCCTGTTACCCTCGTAGTGAATGGCGTTGTAGCCGACCTTCCTAACCTATTTGTGGCACCTGTCAGCACATGTTAACATAAAACCACCTGTTACTTGTGTCGCTACCTGTCTTTGAAACATTCTCTATTTGTACGTTCTTCATACCCTCGTGCATTCAGTGTATGAGACATTTTCAACAAGTTTGTATCTAGGCAGAAGTGTATATCTGAAACGGACATAGTATACGATCTCAAATCTCAGTATATGATTACAAGGCACGTTTGCACTACGTTGATTATCGATCACTCAGATTACCTTCAGCAGAGGACGTATTTGCCTTCGAATGATTTCATTCTGTCGGTTTAAATGCGACAATTAAAGTCATACGTTTCGCTCGCTTTTCTGATTAGCAATTATAACATGTCATTTCATTTATCATTGACGCCTGTGAGCATTGACCTTTCGGTCACAGCTAAATGGATTGCTGTCATTTACTTCAGCTCGGTCTATTTAGATCGATCTAGAAGTAGGCACAATACAAGGTTGATTATACATATAGACCATAGCTCTATCTACTTTTAGTTCCATCTACTATTGACATCGCACATAATCGCTAGATCTTGCTATGTTTACCTTTATACATCTGGCCCCTGTATCATCATTAGTTCTATTTGAGGTGTTTTTATTTCATTTGGAGGTCATATAACGCTAGTGCTGGCGCATAATTTAGGCCTGTGCTTCAGCAAAACTTTGCTGACGGTCGTTTATTCATAATTCAGCGTGTTCATCATTAGTTTGCTTTTTGAAGCATCTGTTCTGTTTCCACTCTTCTTCAACACATTTACCTGCACTTACATGTTTAATACTCAATGTCAGATTGAAGACAGATGCAGTTCCATCAATATTCAAGAATCTTCTATTATATATGTCAATTATGTTAATAAAAAAAAAGTTAATCAACAAAAACAATGCTATTCAAATAAAATAATGTTCATCAACAAAAATAATGTTAGTCAATAAAAATGATGTTGATCAACAAATATAATGTTAGTCAACAAAGTGATGGTTTCTGAGAAGCGACAACAATCGGAGATCATCATTTGTTACAGACAGCCTTCAATCAACAAAAATAATTTTAACCAATTAAAATAATGGTCATCAACAAAAAAAAATGCTAATGAAGTAAAACAATGTTAATCAACAAAAACAATATGCTAATCAAGTAAAATAATAGTTATCAACAAAAAGGAATTTAGTCAATTAAGTGATGATAATCAACAAAAATAATTTTAACCAATTGAAATAACGGTAATTAACGAAAATAACGCTAACCAATTGAGATCGTGTTAATCAACAAATATAATGTTAGCCAATTAAAATAATGTTAATCAACAAAAACAATGTTAGCCAATTAAAAACAATGACAATCAAAGAATAAGTTAAATTATAAAATGTGAAACTTTCATTGAGTCGATGATTTACTAAATAATAGTTATTTATTAAGCCGTGATTGAGTCCCATATTGTTTATTCAGTAGAAAAAATTGAGCACAGATTGAAAACAAAGAGTAAATAGCCCACTGTATGTAATTACGGCAAACAGGGGACTTCACTACTGACATATCATATCGATCTACAAAGTGACATACCATTGATTTCAACTTCACTTGTGTTATCTGAGGAGGTTACAGTGAAGGTGGTAATCCGTGGAGTAATTGTAAAACCTGAAAAGTATTCTCACATTGCTCGCGGGAAGGTCAGCTCTTTGAGTCAACTTGAAAATCTTGAAAGACTGAATTTAAGTGCTGTGTAAACCAAGGTTTGGCTGCATCATCTCTTCTTGACATGCAACTCATTTTATTTAGAGAAGTAAATCGACAGCCAACTTTCTGGACTAAACTACTTTAATTTTGTCAAACAAGTGTTAGAAAGAATGAGAAAATGGCAGCAGTCTCTCCTTTATCAAGTTTGATGGACTAGTTACAAAAAAGCTGGCCGACCCATTATAATTGATATGAATACTGTGCTTCGGATGCCCACTGACACACCTGTACAAAAGGCCTTGGAATTTGCCGTAGTAGGTGCTAACAAATACAAAGCCAGCAAAGGCCGTCACTTCACCACCCTATTAAGTCTCCTGAGACCTGACCTCAAAGGCACAGGATTGGGAACACTAAGATCAGGAAAGAACCTGAAAGAGCTCAGGATGCACGCTAAGGACAAGAAGCAGTGAATCAATTGGAAGAAGGACTGATTGCAGCTGGAGGTTGTTTATTCTTAAACCATTTCAGCAGCAAGAAACAGTGTACATACATACAATACTGTTGACTCAAAATATGTTTCATCACTCTAAGTAATGTTAATCTTTCTGAGGCCAATGCTACCTTCTCTATGATGCAGGTTCCTTAGTACATTCTGGGTTACGTATGCGACCATGGATTCATGCACAGAAATACTAAAAATAAATGGTGACCCTCCTCCTTTTATTGATTCACAATTTGATCACTTGAATGAGGATGTCAACTTTCTTCTCACAGAAATCAATGAATTTATACTCCTTTGTCCCAGTGACTATTCCTTCGCAGTATGCATACGAATTACCAAAAATTTTGCGTGTTGAGGAGTCATATTGACTCATACCAGTTATTCCCATTTTTGAAATGTCATTAAGACGGGTTTTCTTTAGTGGCTGGTTACCTCCTTACTTTTGATGATAAATCAGTTCCAAATAATGCTCTATTAGGCTCCGGACATTATTGATTTTAACAGGAAGATTTTTCAATTGCTTTGTGAAGAATTTTGTGAAAGAAATTTCCTCTGAAGATTCAAACTAAAGTAAAAGAAGATTATAAGCTTTTCTAGAAACACTATCAAGTGATGATCGCTGTCATGCTGCTTAAAAATGTTCTCATTGGCCGTAATAACTTAAAAACCGCTTTTAAATCCCCATTAAATCTATCAAAAGTTGTTTGCTTATGCCATTTTGTTTGTTTTAACCCACCACCCACTTTATCAGTCTATGATGTCATCATCCATTCTATGAGTATTTGGACAAAGCTAATGATGTCATTATTGACCGTGAGGTACATTTCCTACTGCTCCTATGTATATATTAACAGAAACTTTGCCTACAATGGGAGAGGAATTCAGTACCGAATTCATGAAAAAAAACAGTATTTGTATAGAGAACGTAAATATTTACACGATATTATCAATTTTGTCATTGATTTTGTATACATAAGTGAACTGTGATACGCCGCATCACAGTTGCTAATGGCTAAACGAATTATTGAGATATTCAGCACTACTATCTTCATTTTCTTTATATTATATTTTAATTCAATCGGCCATATTCAAACTGGGTTCTTGTTGTTGTGTTTATCTTTGTATTTGAACCATGTTTAATTCTTACGATATTTGTCTATTGATTTGCCTAATAATGTATTCTATAGACCACATGTAGACGGAGTACATAGAAGACTTCCACTAATGTGGAAACAGGTAGACGTGCATTTTTAATTTCTACTTTCAAGTTCTCCCTTTTGGTTTCAATACCATATGAAAATCACCTCACTAAAGGCACGAGAAGGAGAAAATATAGCGCTATAATAGTATACTACTATGACACCTTACATTACGTCACGAATAGAGACTATTGGATGGAGACTTCAAAAGGGAAATTATTAATTAGCCTTCAAAATGTTCAGTAGCCATTCCCCAAAAACAAAGAAACTTAACTACGTAAATGATAATATCATCCAAAAGTATAACACGTTTTCTAATTGGTCTTGTTAAAGATTATCATCAGTACCTTTGAATAATTTATGTCCATTGATTGAGATGTGAAAATAAAACAAAACAACATAAAAATTAGTGCACTCTCGTGCTATGATAAATGCCACACTTACAGTTGATTATAACAGTGATAGTTTTGATCATCTGAAGAAGAGTTGCGTTCAAGGTGCCCAGCCCTCTTCATCTGAATGAATTTGCACACTTTGCATGTAACAGAGAGAATATGCAATAAGATAAGCAATGATGCCATTTAATGAGAAAGGGAATCGTTTGACAAATGTCACAGAAATAGCTTTAGTGCTGGCTTTAATCTTATCAAACAATACAGACCAAACATGGTAGGATATCCCCAAGAGTAAGCACACAAAAACAAGAAGATGGCGTTCCATATCACAGAAACTCTCATAATCAAAGCATTCAATGAGTGCTTTACAGGTTGTTACCCAGTATCTCAGCTTTCGATCACGTAACAATTACATCGTGATTAGAGACTATGTCCAAGTATCACTATAGATGATGTCATATTTCCTCGTCCAAACCTCTATATGAAGGATTCTTTGTTTTATTATTTCCTTTCACTTTTCTAGTGTTATTCTGAACACGGCTTTGTTATCAAAGAAGGACTCTTACAAAAGCACCCATGTTTAAGAAACATTGTATTGTTTTAACAGAATACCGTGTATATCACGAGATAATTCCAATATCCAATATTATGCTGTACATGTTGTTAGTAACAACGGTTCCATGGTGTAATGGTTAGCACTCTGGACTTTGAATCCAGCGA
>JAAAKL020011580.1:0-13561 GCA_010016065.2 Carybdea cf. marsupialis auct. non (Linnaeus, 1758) | reverse complement strand
GATTTACAAAATCTGCTACTGTTTGAAATAATTACAATGGCATGTTTGGAGATATTAAAAGAAACAGCTCCTATCAATAAAACACAATAAAAACCCAATGTACTCTATCTCTATGTGCCAACAAACTGTTACTTGGAAAACATTTTCATCAACAATTCATAAAAATAACGAGCTAGAATACGTTTCTGTGCCGGATTTGGCTATGAACGTCGAAATGGAAGCATATTTATGACAATTCGTGTATATCATGAGCACAGTTGCATAGGCAATACCTGGTTTACAGCATCAAGCACAAAAACAAGTTGTTCATTTGGCCTTTCATCTGAGAATTGTGACAGAATCTTGTGGAATTCCGATACCAGCCAGGCGAACTCGGTGTACTTTGAGTCACTTAGAGTTTTCCCTGCAAGAACATCATGCAGTAGCTCGCTAATAATTGATCTATTACCAAAATTAAATCAAATGAAACAAAAAGATAATTTTTTACCTGAATTTCAAAAGCAAATGATAATTCGAATGGGTGATAAGAAAATGAGTATCTAGAACAGAAATATGTAACCCAAAGGGGACATAGAAAAACTATAACCATTGACTTTCACAGTTAATCAACTTGAACACGATTCTGGTACTTTTGCCTCGAGATACTGGTATGCATGTCAGGAATTTCGCAACTTGCACAGGAAATATAAGTACACTAGTATCAAGGGTTACATAAGAAACATCACGTGGCCAGGATACAGACTGGGTAAGCATGTCTACGGCCAAGGTGAGGCTGGGAAAAGGTATGAGCAGGGGAAATGATGCCTTAACTTGGGGAGATACCAAACCTAGATATAGATCTGTGTGGTTTATGTAGGGATGGATGTCGGGGTGTGACCGATTCTAAAATCGCACTAGGGTACGACTTCCATGGAAATGTTATTCATGCCAAGATAAGATATAAGTAATAAGGCACTTAACTTGAAGCCCCTTTTATGTTTAATAGAGCTGACTAGTAAAATTTCTGCCTAATCAGACCCTGTTTAATGGAGTTAAAAGGAAGTTGGGGCATCCAATGGGTCAGCGACTCGAAATCGGAAGCGACAGGAATTGACATCGCTATAGCAACCGCAATAAGAACGGAAATCTGTTTACAGCAACATATCGTATTCAATCAAGGCAGGACACGTAAAAAAAGTAGCATCAGAAGGATCATTGCAATGCGGTTCCATAAAACAAGAGTTCGATCTTCACGTGAATGAAGTATCTTAACATCGCAATAAACAATTTTATTGCCACTCTAGAGAATATCATACATGACAAAATTTGAAAACTTTTAACTCTACATACCAATCAATGCTCCCAAAATCCTTATAAATCTCTCCAGAATCTGAATTACGTCCGTTGAACCAGTGCCTGCACTTGCAAAGTTGTAGATACAATGCCTGCTTCGATTCTAAAATGCGATTAAAATATGTGATAAATAATGTAAGTATTCAGGGAAGTAAGCGTGAGAAAACATCGATACACACTTTTGTTTCACTTCTTATTACATATATTAGTACTCACTTAAATGAAATTTACCTACATTGAAAAGTTGCTAACTTTGATGGGTTGGGGAGCTGAGTGCGTAACAATGTCAGAGGAGTCGGCCGAATAATGCAACAATAACTGAAGTATAGCGAAAGCTTCTTTCTTTCCGGTGTCTTCCCTTAGGAAAGATGTCAAATGTGAGGCAGTATGATACATTAAATGGCAGGCTAACATCTTTCTAAGGTATAGCTTAAGTTGTAAAACCATGGAAGGCCACTATGTATACAGAGAAGTAAGGTCTAAGACAAGTAGGTAGCCAACTAATATTTGCTCACAGCCCCCTAGACATTCTATTAAGGCATTCTATTAAGGAATCTAGATCGCTGAAACCCGTTTTTCAATAGTTTAAGCTTGCTTGGACTAATCTACCCATCCCCTGTTCCGTTTTCATTCACTTTAAAGTACCCTCAAACTGCTTAAAATGCTTTTACGTTTTAATGGTCTCAAACTTATTTCACAAAGTAATCCTACCCCAGACCATTTAAAGGGATTTTAGGATTCAAGGTAGAGTTAGCCTCAGTTAAATGTACAAAACTCTCAACAAGATGCTCATTATTTACATATTTCATTTATAGTCTGCATAACCAGCATTCGCATTCTACTTCTTCTGAACACGGTCTTGAAGAGGGAACTTCGAGAAAGCACAATTCGCCCTCTGGTCTTGCGTTAATGTTGCTCCTGCATTCAGTTTGAACTTTTCAAAAGAGGTTTCAATTTTTCTTCCTCGACTTACTTACCTCATCAAAGATAACGACAGCGGGCCTACCTCTCTTCCCACTCACAACATTAATTCGAGGCTATGAGTAAGAATATAGACACTCATGTCACACTTCCGCTACCTAAACCAAACTTTCGTAAATATAAACAACACACCGTCTTATCAAACCCATTTCTCTACGACTGTTGACCTTACTCAGCCTCTAAATATAAATGACACTAGGCTCACACTTATTGCCGCATTTAAAGTTTGTAGACGGCTTTGTAAAAGTGAAGTCAAAAGCGTGATGAGTATCTTCGAATGTTAAACGTTTTATGAAAATATAAGAAGGAGAAACTATTTATCAGTGTAACACCATTAGTACATCATGTTTGTTTTACACCGTTGCAATTAGTAAAAAAATATTATTAGCCTCAAATTATGAAGCTGTAACTTATTTTTAGATTAAACTTGTCTACAAACAAAACCAAGGTACAAATATCCATATGGCCAGTTAAGTTCTATTTCTGGTCCATTCTCAAGAGGATGAAAATACTTTATTCTCCCAAATAACATGCAGCCCATTAATCTATCTCAAGTACTGATCTCTAAAAAACACTAGATCGAGCATATTCCGTCTGAAAGTGAGGTCAGACTTTGGACGCCATTTCAGTCCCCATCACACAACGCTTGTAAACAATGTGACGTAACATGCCGGACTTTCCCGCTCTATTTTAACTAATGGGGGCCAGTACTCGTGACTACACTTTTTCGTAATTTGAAACAATGAGAAGCTCGATCCACTCTTTTTTAGAGATCAGTGATCTCAAGTGTGAGTCTTCAGCGGTTTATAATATCGACATGCACGAATAACAGGGGAGAGGAGGGGGGGGGGGGGAGATATAAAAAGTAAGATCATACCTCCTGGATTGTTAGGGCAATCTTGGCAAGAAGCGATGATTTGCCCATGCCTGGCTCTGCGATGACGAGGAGAACATTATCATCACTGAATTCTTGATCTGTCAAGCTCAAAGGTTTATCTACAAACTCCATTACTCGTCCCAACTCTTCGTCCCGTCCAATAACCAAAAGTGCTCTCTTTTCGATGAAAGTTTCTTGAGCCCTCTTAAAAATTTCCTCTTGCGTTTCCTCTCCCTGGTCTGAGTCTGGGTGATACTTGCTGATGGCATCTTTGAGAAAGTCTACCATCTTCGGTGCTAATTCGTTTTCAAGATCTTTCAAGACCACCTGTCGTTATAAAGCACGTTGAAACATAGCATTCATAGTAAGGGAGAATTGAATATTGATGTCTGAAAAACAAATAATTAATGAGAAGATGGGTAGATGAAAGTTGGATGAAAGGATGCATAGTTGGAAGCAGAGACTCCTAAGAAAATCTGAGAGAAAGGAGAATATTAAATTCAATTTTGCTTTAGTGCTATCTTCGTAACTAAGTTAAACGTCTTTAATAAATGCAAAGTCTAGTATTGTAACAAATAGGAAATATCAACTTTTATACATTTTATACTTTTATATACAAGACTAAATGAGCCGAACAGGTCAGTTCAGAGGTTGAATTGATGACCGGATAAAGAAAGGTACGGGTTTGGAAGAAAGGCGATTCCGAGAACGAGAAAATCCACGAGTTTCCTATTGTACATTTTCATGGGAAAACAGCAGAGATAAAAGCAAACCAGAAAGAGTACACGAATGGGAGATGGCAATATAAAGTGAGGGCATGTTGATGTATAGCTGAACGGGGAGCATACTTGTACTTCATAATACAAACGTGTGTAAAAACAAGTGATGGTGGGCGAAATATGATTTACGTGTACCTCTGCGAAGTCTGCAAAATGTTACTTGGGGCGAAATGACTCGCAGTTGTGATGTTCTTAATTCACATGTTGTATATACTTTTGTCGCGCACATTGGGGCCGAATTTGATACAGTTTTGTGAACAAAACCTGCAGCACACAGTGAGCTCTAAACATAGCGTCTAGAATCCACTGACTACCTTCAAATAGCCTTTATGACTCTTTCTGTCAACAACCTACCCTCATAGGTGGTTTTCATGATTTAGGCTTAGGGCCAAGGTTCCTGACGTTAACAGCTATACAACTTATAAACTAACACTTATCCTTGCGTAGCCCAAAGCCTTGATATGTGGTCATTCATCAGTACAAAAAGATCCTTTAAAATACTGAAAGACCGTTCAAATTATAATTGTTGTCATTACACCAATGCAATTGTTATACAACCTTCCAACGCCTTATGCTACAAAACTTGATGAGGTCTCCTTTTAGAGCAGTGTGTGCATTTTATGTAGCTACGCTGATAATTTTTTCTCCTAGTAAAGAACACAGATGATAAATCTCTGTGCGCAGATCATTGTGAATAGGAAGTATGGCATTCAAGTTTCGCGCAAAACTGTATCGTACATCTTTTAAGTTATGATAATGACTTTTTCTTTGGCCTATGGCTCACTTAGCACATAGCCACCATGCCAATCTGTACTATAGACTTATACATTTCGAAACCAAGATGAAAAAGCCCATGTATCACATGGAAGTATACAAAGCGCATACCTTTTGGTAGAAAAATATGAAACACCAATAAATTTTGCTGAAAAGTCCGTTGCGAGTGCAAAGTCTCAATCTTCCTCAGATCAAGTTGCTGAGAAGCTGCTTTGAATTGACTATCATCCAGGTTAAGCAGACGAAATCGGCGGAAATTATTAAAGCAAGGCTATCTCACTCCTGCCTGAATTCTACAGGATAATTCAGAATCAATGCAAAACTACACCGTTACAAGCGCGAAAAAGATCCCGATACTATTGCTCCAATGGTACTTTTTAAAATCCTTTTTCAACACATGCAAAATGTGATAGTAGTTAAAGATTTACGGGAATTTTAAAATCTAACAAAGATTGTTGAGACCATAGCCCTTAGGCTCCCCTTGTGTCGAAGAGTCCAAGGCTAATTCAACGTAGGCCAACACATAAAAACGGGGTCGTAAATAGGCTTTGAAGGAGATTTACTAAAATACCATCCTTAAAAGCTAACGTATCTGCCTGACTTTAAATCCGATAACCGGAGAAGACTTGCAAAACAATCTGCAGGAAGAAGGGGGCTCCAACGCACAGTGAATTAAACGGCAGTGAGAACTGACTTATAGAATGGACTAAGCCGAAATATTTCACCCCGGTGTGTAATGTTTAAAGGTATCTTTTATTTATAAAATCTTTGTATTTCAAAGAATTTAACGTAGTACAACACAAACAACTTTAATCCAAATAATTATGGGAATCGATGTCTTTGTCCAATAGATGATTGAAAACAATTATCAGACCCTTCCACATTCCACGTGATATTAACAATGTCTTGTGAATCCTCTTTTCACATATTAAAGAATTACAACGGAAATACCAAAGTATAATTGCCGATGGGCCTTTGCGTTTGCATGACGTTTATTTCCATCGTATATACACATTTCACATAATTTGAGTAACATAACATGGCGGTATTCAACTCTTTCCATCACGTACGTACGGCTTTTTGTAAGTTCAACGGTATTAAGATGTAAAATCCCATCACGGACACAACAAAGGTATTGTTTTCACCCATAAGCAAAACAAACAGCTTTGTTAAATAGAAATTTAACGCTTTATTTGTTCCAAAATACACAAGCACACCAAGTCACATATTAACTCACACGTGTGGAGTAACCGGAAAGTTGTATCTTTTCATTGATTTCAAAGTATGACCAGTGAACAATAACAGCCCACTACTGGCCGCCCTTTGACAAATAGCAAAGGCTTTCTTCAAGTGGCAGGGCGATAACTATTTGCGATAGCATCTACCAAAATGCAAGTATATTGTACATAGTACTGAGTGTCGTGATGAATTTACGACAGTTTCAGAAGCCACACTTATTTGTACAATTCAAAACATACATACATTCATATATGATACATACATACCTACAAACATACATACGTAACAATAATCAGGACGATTATCTGAACATACGAGAGTGCTCGATGCACATCAAGTAAATTTGCCTGATGATCGTGAATACGTGAAACTCGGAGTAGCGAATTTCCAAATCCCATCTTTTAGTGTCTCTTTCTACAAACATACATACATACATACATACATACACATATACATACATACACATATACATACATACATACATTCATACATACATACATTCATACATACATACATACATGCATACATACATACATACATACATACATACATACATACATACATACATTCCACAGCAGATACGTGACACAAACTCCAACAAATATACAGAGCAAGAGGTGGAAACCTTTCTCCAAAACCTCGGAGTTTCTGCAAACTATTGCCACCAGCAAGAACACCTGTCGTATCAGGTTGAGTAGATTTCCAAACAACAGTGAGCTCTGTCGTCTGTCAATGCCAAATTAGTAACACGACTCGATAATTCAATACCGACGTGGTTTATAAATTCCATCGTAATCGAAGAATTCATTTCTGTTTGATTAAGGTAACCAGGTTTCAAAGATAATCAGGAAAGCGTTTTATTCCCTTATGTAAATAGATTTTTGGCACTGCAGAACTTGAAAATGCAAGGAGGAGGCCGATTTCACTCTGTCGGAGCCTTTCGATCGCTGCTCTCCAAAACAATGGAATCAATTCTAATCAACAACATACTTTCGAGATACTAGATAGTAAAAAAATAGAGGTATAAAGAAATACAGTATACTTTCAATAACTGAGAGTCCAAAGGGGGCTTCGAAACCAGTCAAACTTAGCGCTGGTCCCAGTAAAGCGCGTCTACCAATAACTGGGGCAGGCAGATAAAATGTGAATTCAGTCAAACGTAAGCGGAGGATTTGATACATTTCGCCTATTCTACCCTTAGAGTTAATTTCTTCCTGATGTAATAAAATTCAGGCTATTAATCCCGACAGAATATGTTGCCCTTTAAACCCCTGTTAGTTTTTATCATAAATAGGTCTTTTATTCCTGTAGTCATTTCGTACTTCCTGCAGATGGGTACGAAAATGACAATCAATATTGGGCAAGGAAGGTAAAGGGTAACGAGGCGATACTGCTGCTTCTTGATTGTTTACAACTCAAACATGTTATTCCTAATAATCTGTTACGCATGACTGATCTAAGATATAAGATTTAAGTTTCGTTCCTTCCTTTTCGTAATCCATTCTCATGATTCTGAACTGTCATGAGTGTCGACCAAAAAATGTACAAAAACGGCGTGGCTGCTGCTGGTGGTGACAATTCGGGATCGACCTCCTCGCTTGTTGACGTAACAATTGCACTATTTAGTGCAGCGGCTTAGTCAGGATTTTCGGTGCGAGAGGTTCGATAACGGGTTCGATCCCCGCCAGTACCATGTGCATTCACGTTTACCAGACTACATATACAAATAAACAAGTAAAATGCCCTTAGGGTATGACTTTACATAAATAATGACCCCAAAAGTTTAATGCTACTTCTATACGTCAAGTTAGAACAACTCTTCCAAATATGATAATATTTGGGTTGTTTCATGCCATTAAAACACGCAGCTTAAGTACTTAATTTTTGGATATCTGGAATGCTTGCTTTAAGTGATGCAGGTTTGGATCAGTGCTTTATAAACTTTCCACACCAATTCACTCATTTACCCAAGCATATAAATAGAACATAGAATTCACAAATATACAAACTTATAGCGTATACAAATACACAACCGTCGTAGTGAACTTAGTCACATTGAGGCAGTAGTGGGGAAATTTTAAAGAAACGTAACAAACCACCTTCCTTGATTTCGGAATGACAAATACAAAAATGGAAATTAACATAGAAACGGAAACGTGTAGAATCTTTCGTGTAAAATGTTCTGTTGTCTAGGCCGTGCGCGCGCAATTGCAAGGGTTCAGTGTACTCTACCTAAAAGGGAACGATAACATTGATCCAAGTCGACATAGCACTACTATTTAATTCAACAAAGGTAGCTTACGAAATGCCGGCACGAAAGTAAGAATCTAGCTAGATCAATAATAAAAACCACCCCATTATTAGATAGCACAGTGTCACCGAAGACATTAGTTGCCATGGTGACCACGTCGCACACCGACATTTCTTGTGGCTAATGTATACTTCTTGTGACGTCAACCAGGATATTATAAAATGCCAATTTGATCAGCAGTAGTCTTGTTTCTGTCTGAGGATACGTAAATATGTAGTTCATTGTATAGATATTTAGGGGGAAAAGAAGTTAAAGTTGAAGGAGTTAGGAGTTACACTATGGAGAGAAAGTCAACGTTTCCGTTTCCAACCCTAAACAGAAACTGCAAAAGAACAACATTTGTATCTCCACTTGATATTCATTGGCCCGTGTAATCGAACTATAACATTAATCCTCTGTCGTGGATCCGCTGACTATAATTTCCGGCCACAACCATAACAATCGCGATTTTCACCTGCAAATCTTAATAACACCTGTAATTGCTGAGAGAGAGAGGCGACTTAAGCTTCTGTTTTGCCTACCACTGCATTGTAACCGTTTGTATCTTTTATTAACAACTATGGTCGTATTTCCATGAACTGAATATACAAAACGGCAGGTTACCTCACACACAAGGGAAGTAAGAAAAAAAACACAAAAACAAAAAAAACCCACTAGGGGTAACAAGAGAGAAAAATAAGGTACTAAGAGTGATAAGAGAGTAATACCGTCCGTATGGCGAGAGGTAAGCACGGGCCCCAGTCTGTTTCAGCCCTCTTCCGCGGCAGCTGCAGCGTTATAAGCGGCAATACTTCAACAGGCCCCCTTTGGGCATATTTCAACGTCTAGTAACAAAGACAATTGTATTAGTTTTAAAATTGAAATAAATTGCTTAGGCAATCTCACTGATTTCTGTACTCCCAGGGAAGTAACGACTCGTCGGGGATGCCTCTCTGCTCATCAGGAGGTATGATGAAAGATTGTGAGAAAGTAAAATTCATATCTAGATGTTGTTAATCCAGGGTTCGGATTCATTCCTGAAAAGACGTAAGAAAAAGTTTCATTGACTATATGGCAAAATGAAGGGCCGAAGAACTGGGAAGTTCGAAACGATTATTTCGAATTTCGCTTCGCAAAAACCAAGGAGACATTAGATAAACTGGGAAAAAATTGATTACGTTGGAAGACGCAAAGCACCATTACAAGATAGAGCAAGGGACCTCCAGTCATTACATCCTGCTTTGCTGGAAAATTATCATATTGCTATCGTCCAGGTTACGAATTTGAGAAGAAATTTCACATATTTATCAACAATCAAGAATAAATAGGAGTTACTTTCGCCAAAAATTCGAATATCAGAGGTATTTGCATTCTGAATTTTATTCAATGTACTTTGAGGAACAGACTATCCAAGGAGGTGATAGCAAAATTGAAGGAGGTGAGTTGATAGTTGCGAAGGCAGCCATTATTAAGAAACATCGGCAAAGAACGAGCACTAACTGTACCTGGCGTGAGCGTTTTCAGCCACTGAATATCTCTCACAAAATCCTCCTCAATAACGTGATCTTGAGGAGGAGAATCCAAATATTGAGAAGCAAAAAAGAAGAGTTTAAGAAAACCGCTTGTGAAATTAAAGGACGAGTACACGAAGTTATCGGCCAAACTGGATTATCAAAATAGTTTGAAGATGCAAAGAAAAGCTTGGCTCAAACTTTTGGCCCGACTGACTTAAGACGCCTTCTCGTAGTAGCACAAGATTTGTTCAAAAATGTGAAGAATGCAACTGAAGCTGTTAACAGTTATGATGATAAAATTCGTCAGAAATCCAATGACCTGGTAAAGAGTAAAATACTTGCTGAGAGCCTACGATGGGAGTGCAAGAAAAAGAGAGATGTTAGAAATAAAATAAAAATGAGGCTTTCTGCCATGTAACTGAAGCACAGCAAAAATGTGAGGAAAAACAACTTCGGATTGATGTTGACAACATGCGCGACTCCATTGATGAAATTGTTGCGGAAGGAAATCGTCTTCAGATCGGAAAAACGGCCAGGAACTAGGAACATATATAAAATGCAAGATGGCTTAACTCTGAGAAGATACAGATTGACACTGTACAAAGACAAAGCAGCAAGGGAAGACAGGGAAAAGAAACGACAAAAATGGTGGAGGAAATTGTTCTGCTTCTTGTTAAATCTGAACGAAAAAGAACGGCACGTGTAGCTCAATCAGCAGAATTACAGTTACTCCGTGGAATGATATGCCACATCTACTACCAAACATTGAAAGTGCATGTTGTTAATGAATATTTACCCACTGTCGTGCCTCAAAATTACCTATAATTTTCCTCTAACCTACCCCAAATCGACGACTGCCTAGCCACGCTGCAGTACAGGATTGGTTTAACGGCCTAACATACGTACCTAGGTTAAAGGGACCTTTTACCCCACGAAAACGGAGGCTTTTAACTGTGTTTTCGTGTGGTTTGTTCATCTCTTAAATACAGTGTACCCACGTGCACAGGCATTCAAAGTGAATAGCATAGACTAGTTTAGGCAACGTGTGGTGTTAGTAGCTATTTAGATTGCTGTATAAGAGCGACGGCCGACTCTGAAGTATCGCATAGTTTGTGCACTAAGACATTACTTAACCGACGCGTATCACAGAATAGAAGTACATTTGTCAACAATTGATTTCTTACGAGTATTGATAGATTACGTGGTTTAATGAGCAATAATTGAAATGTACATATCACTCAGAGCGAAATTATCGAAAGAAGAGTTTTGATGTTAATGCATCTTTGTAACGCTTACTTTGTATCAGAACGCACTTACAAACACGCTCATGTCTCTAAGCTCACCTAGACGTTATGATTTACTAAGCGTCTGCTTCACCCCGTCACTCCTTCGATGGACTTCAGTTCTACTTCCGTGTGAAGCTGCTAACACAACTTCATGTGATATATTCCCCTTACGTTAGGACAAAAGCGACAATTATTGGAATTGTCACTGATGTCCACAACATGTCCCCACTTCTCCGAAAAGTCATTCTCGTAATTTGTCCAACTTGACATTAAACTTGTTAATGGTAGAAGGGAGAGCTATACTTGAAGCTGATGTAAGAAAAACTAGCATGGTATTGTTTATATACCTCCTGCCTTCGACACAGTTAACAATAATTGGGATTACAGTTTTGTACGTTTCACCCATTTCAAAAACATGGTGTAGTTTCTAGGTCGATTTTTGACTCTCCTAATCCACTAGTTTGAGAAGGCAGGCTGTTCCTGGTACCTACCAGTGTAGTCACAAAACTTTGCGAAATATTTCTCGGCGTCTTTGCAAAAGACTTTTCTGTTTTTGCTTGTCGTGAAATATTACTGACTTTACGACAGATTTCGGAAAACAAGATGCTCCCGTACGCACGCTATACGCGACATATAACGTGGGTTTGCCTCTCAAAACACCATCTCTACCCTAAAATCACTCAAATCTATTTAGCGAACGAGGGAAAGAAAAGGACTCAGTCTATCTCTCATAGATGTGCCATTAAATTGTGCCGCAGAAGGCCATACAAGCACTTTAGCAACCATCTGAGCTACCTCCTCTCCTCCACATCACCAATCGTGCCCTGGAAGTTGTTTTCACTAAGACAAGTAACCCACCCCAGACCACTCATAGTACAGGTAGGACTACGTCCTCACCAGCTCGGATAAACCTCCTACACTCCGCAAACAAGACACTTCATAGCTAGTTATCAGTCATGCAATTTGCATTCTCAGTTGCATCTTAAACATCAAGTGTATAGTCTTCTGAACCAGCATCCTTTTCTCGTGGTCAATTTTAAGACAGGTCTTTCGTACTCTCTGTGTTTTGATCTCAAACAGGCCTGAAGTTACATGATCTGATTACGAAGTACACATAGTATTAGTCTCTAATCTGCGCAAAAAGTGAAAAAGGAGTAATTTGAGAACTCAACTAGGTACTTACTTAGATGCGGGGCTTGAGTACAGGTAGGTAGAGGCTAAGAGAACAAATTGGTAAGCAATTACACTTGTGCAAGGTTACTATTACCTGGTGACTCTGACTGCAAATCTTAAAGTCATTGGCTGTCAACCTAACGGCGGTTAGCCTACTGGCTACCTCCTCTTGTCTAAGCATATTACTCCGCTACTTAAGATCGAGATTGCCACCATGTATATCCTAACACGCCTAACCCCACGCAGCTTTAACATTGATGGCAACTGCTGATATTGTTATTAAATCGAAGAACATCCACATACCTTTATCATCTGGTAGTCTACCGTCAAGTTTTACCCTCCGTTTCACCTTCACGAGGTAGCAAAAGAGGTCTCAGTGGAAAAGTATCTAATGTGCGCCCCATACAAATGTGTGTAACCCAGCTCAGATTACAGCAATTATTGGAAATGCTCGAATGCTGTCGGTCACTAAAATATCATAAATGGTTGTGTTTAATCAGACGGATATTTTGATAGATGACCTGGGGTCCTCCATGCTTCGAATTGTTTATAATCGGACTTTTTCCACGTATGGCTGGGTTGCCAACCATCCATCTCCCTTGCTCCATTCTCCACTGTCCTTCCCATCTCCCTGTTCTAGGACAATCTTAGCTGCATCATTCACAATTTATAGTCTCATTTGCCGTCTTCTTTTTCCTCGTCGTCCTTCAGCCTCAAGAATTATTGCTCTTTTCTCTCCTTCCTCATTCTCTTTCCTCGCAACATGGCCATATCATCTCAAAGTAATACCGTCTAACCTGTGGGGTTTTTTCAATCGTGGAGTGTTTATAGATTCCAATGTTCGGAAGTTGAGACAAAACAAAAAATTATTAATGTGTACCAATGACATCCCCTCTCAAAATAGCATACCCTGAGTACAGCTTCCAAACTTTCCCAATTGCAATTTTGGCTACCAGCCTCTATTTACAAATATGTTCAAACGTTGACTGGCGGTGGAGAGTAGTAGTTACCAGCTCTTTCATATTATAAGATTTACCATGCTAGACACCACTCATACAAACTCATACATTATGTCACAGAAAGAACCATTTAAAGTGTGTCATCCGCTTAGTTGCCACAATATTGTTGAGCTAATACATAAATACATACATACATACATACATACACACACATACATACATACATACACACATACATACATACATACATACATACATACGTACATACACACACATACATGCACACATACATACGTAGCAACAGTATCTCTACGGCATCTGTAGTACTTGTTGCTGTACATACAAACACTCACATAT
>JAAAKL020011579.1:0-13561 GCA_010016065.2 Carybdea cf. marsupialis auct. non (Linnaeus, 1758) | reverse complement strand
AGTTGATATAGTAAAAATTGATAAAGTTGAAAGGATGAAAGGTAGGGGATTTATGAAAAGAATTAAAGAATCTTGGGATGAAAAGTATCAGCAAATATCTGAACAGTGCCCAAGAGACAATGCAGCAAGATTTAAGAAAGACAAAGCAATACTTAATCTAATAGAAGTAAGAGAGGGAAAAGAGATAGTTGAAGTAGAGGGAGTTAATGACTGTAAAATTACTGAAAATGAAATAACTGTCGATTACTGCGACTTGACATATGAGATTGCAAGGAACTGGATAATGAAAGGTTGAAATACTCCCAGTGGTGTTGAGGGCATTGGGGTCAGTGACAAAAGACTTTGAAAATTGGATTCAGAATCTAGATTTGGGAATAAGAGTTGAAATGTTGCAAAAACCTTGTTTACTTGGAACAGCCAGAATCATTAGAAAGGTCTTGGACATGAAATGGGACTTCAATACCAAACGTTGCTGGTTGCGATCCACTATTGAAGTGTATTGACCAAGATATAACATCATCTCGAAAAGACAACTGAAATAATAATAATAATAATAATAATAATAATAATTGGGCAATGAGTACAGAACACAATTTATTAAGCTATTATTTAGTACTGGGCACAATTTTAAGTTGTATCCGATAGTGGGACATTAACCCGGGAGTTCCAGTGTTTTAGGGAGCGTAAAACCACTTCTTAATCACTGCTGCTCCCAGGTCCACTATGGCTCAGAGTGATAGCACTTGTCAAGGCCCAAGCTGCGGGTCAGATAGTCTCACTGCCTTTGCCTCTTTAGGTACGGTAACCCCGAAATTAAACAATCATAATTAGTGCTTATTAAGTCATCTTCTCGTTAGAGGATAGAGCTAGCAGGTGCTGCCTGCATCATATAGGGGGCAACGGAAGGATCGGATTCCTGTTCACTTGTATTCACTTTTACTGTAAGGTATTCACTTGAGGGGTGGCGGCCCATGAAAATTATCATCGCTTTGTTAGCCAACCACGGATTCGCCATATGAAACAGATTCTATACTCAACATCAAGTGACTATCAGATTCTATACTCAACATATGCCAACATCACTGACGCTAGACGCTATCCAGATCACTAAAATGACAACGCTACCACAAACAGTGACTCACGGGGAGTCGCATCTTAAAACAACGGGCGTTTGAAGGCACTCATGTATTGTAAGAAGACAATTGTCCTGAGTACTTATAACGCAATTATTTGACGAACTAATGACAGACAGTTGGAACTGTAGCACTGAATTTAGCAGCAGCACATCAGTATCCTAGTTGTGCAAAAAGACTGCATCATACATCCTGCCCACATCGCGTACAAATCAATCGGCACCAGCACCGTAGTGACATCATCAGGTTGTAGGAATGAGGCACAAGCATCAGAGGGAAGAGCTAGTCTTCTGCTTGACAGGCAAACAAGAGCAGCCTTCTTAAAGCAAGAGAGCACTAGCAGCTGAGTTTGACGGCAACCCTAATTACCTTTGACAGCAGCCTTCTACGTACCAATCAACTGTGAAGGCAAGGAGGATGTAAAAGGAATTCTATATGGAATTGAGGAACACACTACAGGACACCGCACTACGCAACGTCTTAATCTGTCTATGCAATTCAAACGCCAGGCAAGGTCCTGAACACCTCCCTCAACCTTCCATGTCCACACAGACGGGAATGGAAGACACCTCGCAGAGCTGATCTCACAATTGGTCTGATCGCAGTCAGCCCAGGAAAGCTGTTTACATTTAGGGACAGGGCGTCAGACTCTCTACGACAACTTCATTACATCCTGGTGAGGAAGAAGGGAAGAGACAGCATTCACAAAGCGGAGGCTTACAGCTCCTTCAGCTTAAATGGGTCTGACCAAAGGGTTATCAGTCTAAGAATACCGCTGAGTCTGCGAACTTCAAAGACTCCCAGGAAATCAGGTACGACTGCGAGCTGTTTACATAAGACTCTGAGATGCAACATTACGCCCTCAAAGTCAAGGACCGATATCAAGTACTCGCTGACGATAGTAAGGGAGTGAAGTACACCAAGTTTGTACAAGCCAAAAGAACAGTAATTGTGGAATGCCTGCTCAAGAAAACAAAGGCCAGAAATCTCTCGAGTCATTTGACGATAGAATGAAAGCAGCTCGACAGGTAGCCAAGCAAGCAAAGAATCAGTATTAAGCTTTTAAATTGGCGGACAACTAGGAGCACTAAACACAGGCTATACAGAATTCAGGAATTGATTCTTTCGCCAAAGTCATATTTTGGCTTAATCCTTTTGATGGGTACTCAAATCTAAACGCCAGATAATTTCTTTTTTTTAAAAAACACAACTTTAATGCCATTTATTCGTTTATTCCATCGTTAACATTCTTACTGTTGTCGCCCGGCCCGTTCATTCGGGAAGACGAGATTTCTAGGTGGATTTACAAAGAAATAACAATAACTACCACAACAGAAAGAAAGGAAAATAAACCAGCAAAAAACAATAACAACAACAAACCAACAAACCAATATAACACCACCCCCACCCCCCCTAAAAAACACCACAAAACACAACACAATAAAATAGACAGCTAACTATAAAAAGAGTAATAAAATCAGAAGAACGTATAGAAAGAACTCCTATATTTTAAAAATAGTCGGAGTCAGTCCAATCCTTATGTCCTCTGCAAAATAGATAATATGATGAGAGTGACGCCACTTCTGTTAATTTTCTTAATATTCGGTTACTGTCCTGTTCGTATTTCTTGAAGTATATTTCAAACCCGACTATATTTGCTGAGTAAAACCCAAGGGTCGATATTTCTACCGTGACAAGATCTATCTTCTTCCTAGGATCGATTAAATCATGATGGAGATCCTTGTACTTCTGGACTTTGTAATCTCGCGATTTTCTAGAATTGTTTCAAAGCAGACGGTTAATACTACCACAATCATAGTGTTGCCTCCACTCAAAGCAATATCTGGCCGCAGAGATGTAAGTAGTTATTCAGGATTTTTGTAACCAGGAAGGTCAACATATGTTTTACCAAAAGGTTTGCTGAAATCTGACCAAATAGAATCTAGTCTTTGAGCCTCATGTGCTTTTCTGATGACGTTCTTCCGGTTCTGGGGCAAGGATTCCGAGACTTGTTTTGACAAGATCAACGAGTCAGTGCAAACATTTTTCGAAGTCGAATAGTAATAATTTTTTCAAACTTCAAGCCGTTAGTTTGATTTTACGCGAGGTGATTGCTTACCAATATAATCTCTTAATGCCACTTGCAACAATTAGACATGACAAAGAGGACATTATAGAGTGTTTCACCAGTTCATAAGTGATGGATTTCTCCACTTCTTTCCTCGTCTGCAGAAGATGTTGTATGAGCACCAAATGCTGACGTTAGTCATTTTGCGGACAGCATAGCTGGCCTCTTTATCTAGTCAAATAGCCCTCGGAAATGGAAGCAAGTTGGCCAAGCCTCTATAGATTAAAGGATTTTCTCAATGCTCAGGAGAACCATGTTATGCCGCAAATTGTAATGCTTTTCGTTTAGTGCAGCAGCATAGGTAGCAACAACATGACCAGGTGTCTAGGGCAGCGAGCAGAGGATACAGTCTGACGACATGGCTGGGTTCCATCTGTGTTGATTAGTGCCATTGGAAAGGCTGTTGCTCAAATATCGTCTTACAAAGTTGTATACAATTCGCGGTAGGCTGTCAAGCACTTACTACAGAACTTTGGCATACCATATTACCAAGTGATGAGCAGTTTTTGAAAAGTTAGTCCTGAGATCATCTTATTTTTCTTCATTTCATGGATGTCACTAATAGCCTCTCTTGTTTTTTTATACTTGTCGAATTGGACATTGGATTTTGCTGAAGTGACCTCTTTCACATAACGAACGTCAGCGTTTTTGATGTGGCGAGTCTGCCTCTAACCGTGACTTGATATAGGGTGTATCTGGCATAAATCATGACGATACCCTGACCGTATTGACTACGGGCGAGCTGAACAATTTTTAGGATGCGGATATCGAAATTTCTAGCAATAACTGAAGGTATGAAGAAATCTTGTTTTGCTTGACCCAGGTGAGACAAACGTCGGCAATAGTTAGATCCCAACTTATTTTAGAAAGAACGTAGCGCTGATATATGAGTATTTTATTCCTCGGATGAAGTGGCAGCGCTGTGAAAATGCCCTTTAAAGATGTGGTTGTTTAATGAGTCTCTCTTTATGGAAGGAGTTTGTTATCATGCAATCAAATGGTCTGCCGAGGCACATGAAGCACTCGTCGATATCTACTGGTTGTATCATTTCAAAATTTCATTATTAAAGAATAGCATGGGATTTAACTTCGTCGCTCTAGTTCCTGACTTCTTGAAACCAAAGAAGTGGCATTTATCGACTCACCAACTGCACCAGCGACTAAACGCGATTAGGAAGATCTGATTTTCGCTCTCAATACCTGTAACTGTTGCAGCATCGTCAGCAAACTGGAACCAGCATCGCGGCAAAAATCACTTCGCTAAGTAATAACTAAGTTTCCTGAATTCGTCTTTCTGGATGAAGCGAACAAAGGTATGTATCAGCATATTGAATAACAAGGGACTAAGTCCTTGTGGGACTCCTTCCTCGACTTTCACGAAATCCGTAAGAATGGTCCATATCTCGTCAGGAACATGGTGGTGTTTGAGCACTGACTGGATGAAATATAATTTGATTCCCCAAAGTATTTCGAAGGTCAATTAATGTCACTGTTACGCTACGTTGTTTTAACCGAGCATCGTTGATAATTTCTAACATTTCTGACATGCTCAAATGTATCGGTCATACCAGGTACAAATCATCCTTGGATTTTATTCTCACAGAGATCACTTGCACATAGAAAGATGTACATTTTGATTCTGCCTAAGAAACACTTTCAAGGGTTATTGGACGAAAATTACATGGCTCAGTAGGAGTTCCTTTCTTATGAATCAAATCGTTGTAGCTTTCTTCCACGCACTCGGTAAACGCTGCTCTTTCCAAACTTTGAAGCAGAAAGTTGTTTGGATGGTCGGGAAATACGGGCAGCGTTTGAAACAGATGATGGATATTTGTTCAAATGGGCATGGTGAAATGAAGCTGATGGCTTCATTTTGTAAATAGCAGTACATATTTTCTTGTAGTTTGGAGGTGTTATGCCAAACACTACATTCAGCTTCCGGGTCTTCGGAATCCATTCTGGAATCCTAAACATCTTTCTAGGGTTTATGCAGTGGAAGCTCTCTCGGAAGTACTGAATGCACACCTCTTTTGTAAACAGTGGTACTACATGCAGTTTTCTATCGATAAACTTTTTGCAATACGACCAAAAATTTTTCCGTAAGGTGGACTGGAAAGAGAATGGCAGTTCATCAGAGACCTATCAGATGAAGTAGACAAGGAGAAGACTTGGCGATTATTGTCAAAATGTGATTTGAAGGTTTGGACAGAAGCCCTGATCTGTGCAGCACAAGAGCAATCGATTAGGACAAATTATGTGAAGTATTACATTGATAAAGCGGCTTAAATCCCCCAGTGTCGATTGTGTGGCCAGGCAAGTGAAACTATAAAACACATTGTCAGTGCATGTGGAAAGTTAGAGAAAATGGAGTACAAGAGGCGTCAAGATAACGTAGCGAGAAAGATTCCTTGAGACATATGTAACAAAAGAGGACTGGAATGCAGTGAAAAACGTACGAGCATGCCCCAGAAGGAGTTGTGGAAAATGATGATGTGAAGTTGTAGTGGGATGCAAAATATCCAATGTGATAATATGATTGAGGTAGGAAGACCAGATTTAATCTTGGTAGAAAAGAAGGATCATACGGCAATTATCATTGACATAACATTACCGATGGGTGTGAATGTGGCGGAGAAGGAAAAGGAAAAAGTAGAGAAGTATTAAGATCTAAAAAGAGGGACAAAAAGACTGTGGAAACTGAAGAAAGTAGAAGCTGTGTCTGTCGCTATAGGAGGTCTGGGATGTGTGACCAAAGGATTGGAGAAGTTGATTGAAAAGCTTGGGATTCACTGTAACCTGGGAGTACTTCAAAAGACTGCGTTGTTGGGAACTACCACGGTAGTACGGGATCTTTGAAAAAGAAAAATGCTTGTAGCCCATGGATATTTGTTGCGGCTCGCCTATCAGTATAGAACTCGGCAAAAAGGGCAGCCATACGTAAAGCTGGAAAAAAGAAACAATAATAAATTTGCACGAATTTATAACTAGTGTAAGGATCCACTATTTTTGCGGACCTTCGAGAAAACACGAAGTTACACCAGGACAGTTTGGCCAGAAACCGCCGAGTACTAGAACCCTAAATACAAACATCACATATGATCGTAAGAAAACAAAATCCTCTCTGAAAAGACTATGTGCCCACAGAAGCAGCTTGGATCAATTTGGGCACTGCTTGATAATATGACAGCTATTGTCTCCTTCGAAAGTTAATCATTCAAAGACTTTTCAGAGTGGAGCTGCATCAAGCAATCCTCTATTCTAACCTAGAGAGCGGACACTTTTCAGATTATTAGGGTGGCGAATACAAATTCTGATCTTTAAACAGAAGCGTCGGTCGGCAATTTTCTTATAGGTAAGAAATGAACTTTTAAATATCTGCGTATAAGCAATTAATTACTCTCAAGGATATTAGGCTGTGTTTACTAGCATTTTCTTGCAGTTGTTCTAGATTACAAAGCTTTGCACTATTTGCAAAAAAAGCAACATGGGAGCAACCGTCCACTCTGCTTCTCCAAGTGACCGCTACTGCTCTTGCCCTTTATTTGGGATATTCATTTTAGCAATACTACTTCATACCTATCACACCTTGGAGAAAGCTCATAATGATGTCCTTCTCTACAATCGCTCTGACGGGTAACTCGAATAAACGTAATACGACTAAGGGCCGGAAACAGGGTTGAGGAGCTTTATGATACGTAAATCTTCCTTCTCCGATGATGCAGCAATAGTTTGGCACAGTGTAGTAGGTTTACAGAAGCCACAGGAGCCACAAGAAAGATTTGACATAACGTATTTGGACTTTACGGACGCATTGCAGAGATGGTATCCCAAAACTGATAACAATTTGTGGAAAGGAACTAGCAAGTGTTGCTCACTTGTAATGTCTAGGCTTCACGACTAACTACAACTTATTGACCGACAAAAATATTGTATGCAGTACTGCATCGAAAATCTACAACTACATTTAACCCCGTAAGCGTTGGAGGTTCGAAAAAAGGCACCATTGTACGTATGTATGAATGCTGTGTGTTGGACAATCTGTTCACAGCATGAACGTGAGCTCTATACGTAGTCAACTGCACTACCTCTGAAGCATTCTCAGAATGAAGTTTCAGGGGGAAATATAAATCTAGAAAGGTACTAGCATGCACTTGGAGCCTCTGCTTAGTATGTTGAAGCTGAGAAGATTGCACTGTGGGAGTCATCTCATTCAAATGTCAGAAAGACGCCTACCAAACGATTCTGTATACGGTGAACTGTACACTGGAACAAGGGCTCGGGGCTGTGAGCTACTTCGCTCTAGAGATTTTGTAAAGTGTGAATTGAAAGCCATACGTGTTTTAAATGGACGATTGGGAAGAGTTAGGTAAGGACCGTAGCATATAGAGTTAATGCGCGTGGGAGGCTCTGTTATAGGCATATGTTGACATACTTGATCGCCGCCACTAACGAAATGCCAGTTGCTAATGTTATCTGATGGAATTCGTTTATGAACTTATAGTCGTATGATATGATTATCCTAATGTTAACTGCAATAACAAGTAGACCTATTGATAACTTACACTAAGTTTAATAGGAACAGAAATGTTTGCTTATGTAACTAGTAACCATTTACTTTGCTTTTGCAGCCAAAGTTATGTTCTATTTTCCTCCAAGAATAAAACAGAGTAGTGGCAAGAAATAGCAAATGGTATCATAACCAGCTTGAAACTCTATTTTCATAATTTCCAAGAGCATTATCAAAGACGCCTAGTTGTTCCTTATCAACATCTAAAAGACCTGAAAAGCATAATTATGTTTCTGAAGAGAGTTTCCCCTGAAATCTTCTCTCTATGGGGATGTTTAAGGATATCAATTTACTATAGAGAAAAAACAAACTTCTAGTATTCCACAACTCTTGAGTTTCATGCTGAGGCAATCATGAGTAGGTTAATCAAAACATAATAAGAAGGGGGCAAAATATAAACAAGTATAAATCCCCGATTATTATTCATTATGATTACATACAAGCTTTCAAGCTTGATTGCCCTTCTTCATATCCTGGAGAACTTGACAGAGTACAAGAAACTCTTAACTTACGTTTTGTTTTTGATACTTCGATACTTTTCCAAGTGCTCTCATTGTACACCGTATTTACTGTGTATGCTCCAAAGTATTTGTCAAAGCAATTGCCCTTGCTGTCCTCTTCTGTGCAGCCTTTAACTCGATAACCGCGTGGAATGTACATAGACGTCAGGTTGGAATTGATTACCCAATTATGCCCGTGTACATCTTTCAAGTTATATTTGCCCTCTGGTGCTGTGTCACAACGTCCTAACTCCATATTCTTTTTCTTCGCAAAATCTTACCTAAAAATAAATGTAGATTTAAAAGCAGTGTGAGATTCTAATCACAACATATCGTTTAAAACGTTTATTTATGCAGAACATCAAGATACAGTAATATATATAGCAGAATCGGTTATTTCGTCTGACACGCCTTATAAAGCAAATCGTCAAATGGAATCCGAAAAAGAAAGCAGGAAATGTTCTATCCGACAATAATTTTGAAATGGCCAATTAAAAATGACAGATTTTTTCTGTATTCAGAGCTAGGTATTTCTTGCTGTTTTGAGAACTGATTAAAGAATGGCCAGATGAACGGCAGACTTGGCTTTCTCTGTGATGTAAATGTAGTCATCTGTATAGATTTCGGAACAATGACGTATCCGATTAACTACTCTCCAATAAAATAGTGACCTTACTCCATAATGGGTTTGGTTTTTGAAGTTCGAAGTACCTGTTTCCTTTTACGTGCTGATGCTTGACGAAAAATAGGAAAACAATTCAGTTCTTCTTCTTCGCGATCGCTAATCCAAAGATGGGTGTATATCTGCATACGGGGCTCACTAACATTTCAACCTTTTTTCTACCACTGATTTAATTTAAGCAAACCATGTAAGTCTTCTCGGTAACGAAAAATAACAGAAAGAGAAAAAGAAACATTATCAGTAAATTCTCTCTTTGCAAGACATAATAGTCGTTGCGATCAAGCTTTTTTGGCCTCCCTCCTTACATATGCCACAAGTCATCTTTGTAATCTTCCGTAAATCTGTTCACACTGTAGAATCTCTTATAAACGGAAAAGAGACGCGAACATAGGGAAACATTATCTAGTGGCTTGATATGGTCGAAGAAATTTGAAAAAACCGTAAAATAATGAAGTTTTAACTGCGATAGTCACATACCTAAAACTGCTGGGGGCTTATTCACACGTAATTTTTGGTGAGTAGCATGTGGTATGGCATTAACATTTGAATAGAAACATAAAAACTAAGCATTTCTTTGTCATTCAAAATAATCTACTGCAAAGGAAAAGTTGCATTTTCGGAAACTGTATCGTGCCGGAAAATCTCAGTCAAAAATTTCTCCTTCAACGACTTATCAATCCTAACGTCTCAAGCAAAAGAGCTACCACTTTACAATGTATAAGAAGTGATTAAACATATTTCAGGTCATTCGTACAATTTATTCATCGGTATCCCCTGTTTCCTATGTATTAGGAAGTATTCAAGCATCTTAGGTATTCCTGGTACTATACTCTTCCCCGTCAATCATATGGAAACATGTCACCCTAAAAATAACACACATTTCTGTGCCAGCATAGTTTAGCTAGCGCTGTGCCTTTGCTACGAAAACTGACACTACCTTCCTGATATCAGTCATTGTGTATTACGAAGCTTGTCGACTGTATGCATAGAATTGCACCGCTACACTAATGAAGAACAGGTAGCTTTTTGGTAATCCTCCGTGCAAAAAAGCATGTAGTTTACTATGTTGAAGCCATCGATCATTGGTATCAGTTGACATGGAGAAATACACATCTATGCTACCCTTTTTTGTAATTGCACGTCCTCGGTTAACTTGTGTCTGCTGATAATCTAAGTCTGTTTTGTTCATTTCTTGTATAAACAGTAGTTTAGCTACGTCTTCACTTTGCTTACATTTTTGAGTTCCGACAGTACTATCAGACCAAGCTATTCCTGGAAACCTCGACTGAATCGACAAAATCAAGCTGCAAATCAAAGGAATATGCAGAAGTCTGGGAATTAAAATTTCCGGAAGTCCAAGAGAAACAACGAATTTCCATGAGCCTTCGTGAAAGTTAATACTGTTCATTCTAAATAAAATAAACTCCTTAACTAAGCACATAAAAGTACTGATAATAACGCAATCACGAGTTAATCAATCAACACTGTCTTCCTTTTTTAAAGAGTGGGTATCTTATAATTGATAACATATTCTCTGTTTAAAGTTGGATTTGTCGACTGTGTCAAACTATTTTTGGCTGTCGACTCTGATCTGTTATCATTGTCACATTTTCATGCATAAATTTTCTTCAAAATCTGTCAACAAGGTGGGCACTTAGGGGTGGTCTCTTTGTTTTCGCCTTATTTTTTTTAAATCTATTTCTAATTTGAAGTTTGAAAGAGAATGCTCTCCAGAGAAAACTATAGGACTTTCAATTATCAAACACTCTGACATTGCTGCCTCTTTATAACATATTTTCCGGTCAATACCACAAAATATGGCAGTAGCAAACTCTTTCATTAAGTAATAACACTTCTCGAATACCTGTGACATGTGAACGTAATTAAGAGAGTGGCCGTTTTAGAAACTCTAAATCGAGTGACCACGCCTACCTTGACGACTAAACCCTATTCATATTTGCGGGGTGTTGAATCGACCCTTCACAAATTTACATTGTAAACTCTCTCAAACTGGTTAAATTTGGTGAAATTCGGTGACTCTTACTAAAAATTTGTTATGCATTAAAGGATTCTAAAAAAGAGGAGTCACTTCCATTTCCGATCCTTTCCTGACGTCATAATCAACAGCTTGTGGTATAAATGTAACCTATTCTACCCGGCGTCTTGACATATATGCTACTACATAGGGACTTTTGGTGCCCCTTTCAATAATTTTATATTCCACAGACGGTAAATGTGGAAAGTGCTTAGTTAAAACCTTTTCATAAGGAAGAGTCTTAATTCTTCTAATAGATTACATGTTGGGTTAAAAGCATGAGAACTCAGCAACTTCAGCCAATTTCTACCGATTTAATGGAGAGGATACTGAACCAACCCCCTCCCCTAATACAGATCTGCTAAAAAATTGCAATGCACATAGGGTTAACGATTTTCCTTAGCAACAGAAAACTAAGTAATTGTTTGATTATAACCTAGAAGATCCTTATGAGTAGTTACAAATTTTTGGTAGAATACGTAGATTTCCAGCAAGTTAATCCAGACTCAAATCCTAATAGAAATTTGTTCTCGTGACCTCAAGATTCTCTGCATTTAGTCTCCTCCAATGGAAGTTTATCTGCCATTTATTTCGGAGCTTAGGGATGAAATTTCATATAAAAAGCATGGGAGTAACAAGGCATTCGGTGGATAGGAAGGTAACTTTGAGGTTTTTAGCTGGGAAGTGAATAGTGTAGATAGTGGATAAGTAGCAATCACCGGGTAGTGCTACCATTATATGTAGAACTTCCATTTTTTCCCTACAATATTACTAGATATACCGCACAATGATAACTTAACAAGGAAAATGCAAATACCTCATTTTCTGCATCTCTTTTCGAATAATTTATACTGAGTGATTCTATGTTGTTATCTCCATGTACAAGGGTATGCACGATTGGTCCTGCAAAAGGTCCCCACCACACACTTCCATCGGATAAGTTAACCTTCGAATGACTAGTTATCTCTAGACCAAGTGGAACATAAAAAGAAGAGATAATGTTAGACCAATTATCAGAACTGTCACTTAAATTTAGATAATCCCCTTTTTTCAAGGCAAGGCAACCATTTTGCAACTCTTTGTCTCTACAAACCATTACATACGCCTTGAAAAGTCCCTTCGGTGCACTATGATCAAACGACCTCAAGTATGCTTTCAATGACGGAAATTTATCAGGCTGCGAAAAGTAGACTGCAACAATGTATCTCCTAGATGGAAAATCAAAGGGATCGACCATGAAGCGAAACATGTTGATGTCGTTTTCACGTTCCTTTTTAATGAGGTTTAATACATTACTGCTGACTTTATTCAGATCATCAATTTCCTTCCGCGTTTGAACAATTTGCTTTTGCTTTTCCTTTTCCATTTCCCTCTCGTGGATATCTGACATAAGAGCTGCCATACTTGTCAATGTCCATTGTCTTAAGGTAGCTATTTCGGCATACATCTCAAAACAATGCAAGCAAGCGTTTGCAAACTTGATCTTTTTATCTTTACTTTGAACAATATCGCATATATCATTGATTCTCGCCTGTAGCTTGCCAAATACCGATAATTCAGTGAAAGCATGGTTATACAATTCATTGGCTTGCTCCTTTGTTAAGTTTGTTGACTCTCTGAAATGACGGATTGATGCACTCAATGATTCGTATGCAACCTTCATCCCCTGAATATCAGCTTCCAAATCCTTTCCTCTTCCAATGTCAATTTGTTCTTTAACAATATTTTCAATCTTTTCTTCCATACTCTCAGTTTGTTCACTACCCCCAAACAGATCAAGTAAACTGGATACTGCGGACAGAACCGATGACACTAAGATTCCAGCCGGCCCAGCCAACGCTGCTACAGACGATATGATAGTCAGGGCACCCTGAAGGCCACTTTTCCAGTCGTTATTTTTTATTCCGTTGACAAAAGGAACTATTCCTTTTGCTACTCCTTCGATAGATTTCCCAACGGCTGCTGCGTTTGCATCATTACTCTTTGCGAAATGTATAGCTTTATCAATCTTACTAAGAAATCTTTTCCCCTTTTCGGCCAATTTACTGGCTGCAACGTAAACTTTAGTATTTGGATCTTTTTCCATATTAATAGCTAAATCTCTTACTGTTTTCATCTGATTTTTTGCTCCATCTAACGTATTTGCAGTGGTGCTATGGTATGAGGCAACTGTTATTACAAAAAGGAACGTCACCCTCTGCGAGACAGAAAAAAGAAGAAAGGAAAATAAGTTAGACTTCAAAAAAAAATCACAACTGCACAAAAAGATAAATAATGCTTTCATATTCAATTGTACAATTATTCAATTTAATATACACCTTCTTACCTGCACTCAAGAGTGTCCCCCATGATTCTTGGTGCGTAAGTACATACATACATACATACATACATACATACATACATACATACATACATACATACATACATAAATACATAGAAAGAAAGAGGTACTAAAAGAAGAGATATGGAAATTCGCTACTCTGAGTTTCACGTATTCACGATCATCAGGCAAATTT
>JAAAKL020011578.1:0-13562 GCA_010016065.2 Carybdea cf. marsupialis auct. non (Linnaeus, 1758) | reverse complement strand
GCCGTTAGATACCTGGAGTCAAATCGTACTATTTCCAAAACTTTTGATTTGTGACGTCATCACTTTCCCAACGCATAGTCCCAAACCCATTTTTAAGACATGACAATAAGCGTCGTACTGGTCAAAGATATAATGGAAAGTGATGATATATTGTCTTTATGTCATTATCATTAATCATTCAAATTCTGTTAGTGATACTTCGATGTCTTATCAGAACAACTTTCCTAGCTAGAAAACATCGTTCAAAGCAACATCTAAAAGATTTAACACAAGATTCCAACTGTCTCGGGTTAAGTTATTCTGTAACAATGTCCAAGTGTGAACTATGTGGTCACGATCGCCTGGTGTCAGAAATGTTGTCATGGCATTTAGGTCTCAGCTGTACTGCCACCGGTCTGAGCAATGTTCTTAAGATGTCCAGGTCTGTGTTTCACCGACGTCACTAAAAGTTTGGAATTTATTCACTCGGCCATGCTCGAGATACAGGATATAAATAGCGTCATATGATTGAGGTATCATCCTTATATCTTGCGACGTGTGAAAATTAGGAAAAGAACGAAGTTGCATCAGAGTAGTAATTAAAAGTATGGCACTGATATGCGGCAAAAGGAGAAACAGTAGAGCTACTGAAATTAAAGTTTTTTAATTAGAAAGCTCTATAGAATACCAGTTTCTCTTCTGACAAGGAGCACCGAGAATTCATACCCAATGTCTTTGCAATTTTCATATTTACCATAATGCTATTTCCAACAAAAAAATAGAATAGTCATTGGGGATCCTAATTTACAACTCAAATATCAACCGATGGGTACAAAGGGTGCACTTAAGAGAAAACAAAGGAATTTTTCTTGAACGCAACCGTTTTCAAATAATTGTAGTTTGTAATTAGCGCCGGTAATTTTCTATCTTTAGCTTCAGTACGACGGTGCCTTCGTGTGCGTTTATAGGGAGTTTGTACGATACCATTAATTTAAAATGGGAGTATTTCAGCCAAATTTAGGCTAAGTTAGGCCAAATTTAGGCTAAGTTATTTTTACTACAAAGTGCAATTTTATACCTTCCATTGCGAGCTCTTATCAGTAACACATTTTGTGATAGACATTGGTTACAATATTGGCCTGACTTGTAATTCAGACCCCTTAAAATCGCGTACACAACCACAAAAACTGTTAAACAGTAATTCCCTAAGAAATCCTATTACCTTCTGCGCTTGTACAGTAGAGGACTTACTCGTCGCTTCTCCAACAAGCCTACAGGCTGTAATTATCATTCAGTTGGCCATTAGCTGATTTATGGGAAAGCAAATCTAAACTTTTATGTAGTATTTGGGATTTTAGCAGTTTTTCGGAGAAGGTGATTTTAACGCATATTTGTGCCGTGAGCTGCGGGTCTATACATTACACATACCCCTTTATGGCCTCAATAATTCTTAGCCTTCATTCTAAGCCTAATTCTTCTTAACCCTAACATTACCCATGATCGACTGTCCTGTTAAATTGATAAAGAAGCTAGCAACATGCTTATTTAATAATTTACTTTTCAAGAAAACTAAACCGAAAGCTACTTTGAATTTACACTGACGGGGGCAAACTTGTGTCATATTTCAGTATCCTCTGCCTAAAATCGATATGGTAATGTCTTTGTGATATAACAGGGCCAATGTTTTAAACGAGGCTACGTGTTAACCTACGCATGAAACTATTCAACTTGAGAGAGAATGTCATGCCAAACTTGAAAAGTATTATTCGTCAGCAAACTATCTTGTGATATTTTAACGACGTTAGATGAAAGTTACCTGATTCTCCTACTCCATCATTTAGGTCTCGCATACTGACCTCTTCCCACACTATCCGGTTTGATAGGACAATTCTGTTTTAGTATTGTGGTGGCGAATTCTTTGCAATGATTATTTTATTTTCGGCTAAAAACTGAACAGCAAAAGTATGATTTGCCGTCTCTCCTCTCCCTCATGGTTACTTGTATGAGCTCTTTGCATGTACGTATCGGTTTTCAATAAAATGTTACGTACATGTGACTGAAAATAAACTGCCAATTCACTACCCATGCACGTGGATAGAACATTTTAGAATTCGATATTCTACGTGTTTATACCTATTTCAAAACTTATTTGGATAAAATACGTTTTCAGCAGAAATATGTAACTTAGCAATGGACTCATTCCGTATTTTGTCCGTTTAGTAACTACCCTTTGAAGCGTACTTCCCAATACAGTGACAACTTGACACACGAATATAATACAGTACCGTTTGGTGTTAATTTTCGCACAGCAACAAAAGCTAAAATATCTTCCTTGTATCTGCCAAATTTGTTTATATATTTTTGCAAGTTAAGCTGTGTCTATTTTTCTGCCGAAAGCCTATATTCCGAAGAACTTAATAGTAATAAAATCTACAATCTTATTATGGTTTTCCCCATTTAATTAATACATTTTAAGACTTTAGGTAGTAGTAGCGCATGGTGCTGATCACACCTCTATCCTCTTCTCCTCGATCCGCCTTGCGAAAGCCTCCCCACACTCCAGCACAGTGGCAAAGCCCCCTCTGCCAGTCTCGTCTCCGGGCACACATTCACAATGTGGTCCGCGTCCTGCTGAGCAGCTCCGCATCTTGGGCACCCAGGAGAATCTAACATTCCCCATCTGTGGAGGTTTTTGGCCGTTCGCCCGTGCCCAGATATAAATTGGTGTTTACAATCTATTACTGTTTCTGAAACTGTTTTTTTAATAAAATGTCAAACGAATAAACATCATTCGATCCAAAATGGTCTCGTTATGTAACAAACAAAAGCTTCACTCAAGTATAGAGAGAGCAAGAACTGCTAATCTACCAGGAAATTGATAATAATTCTTACATAATTGAAACATTTAGCTTAGATAAGCAGCTCATAATTCTAAGAAATAATTAATTCCAATTGATTTTGAACAATTACCTGGTTTCAAAGTATGAACACAGCTAAATACAAAAATTTGTAAGATTAGGGATGTAGCAGATTACAAATGTAGTTAAGCCACGAATTTCTCTTCTCTGATGCTACCTGTAGCCATCTAGATCTAATCTATGGGAATAAGCCCCCGTCCCCAGTATTTCATAACAATAATCTAAGATATAATATCCTGAATCAAAAATGCCAGAGGGCCTGATTAGGGTTGACGGTTATTTTTAAATTGACTCGCAAACTTCTTTACCTTCCAACTTGTTCTCGTCTCCTAGTAATTACCTTGTAAGGCTTTGGAGCGAGGAAAAGTCCGTAAATTCCTTCCAAATCTGGCAAGGGTTCCTGAGGATCTTCCTCAAATCTATATCTGCTCAACATACGAGACAGCAAGAGATAAAGTTCCATTTTCGCTAAAGGCTCCGCTAAGCATACTCTTCGACCGGCGGAGAAGGGAAGGTAACTTCTCTGCGTGGGAACAAGATTCCCGTTACAGTCAAGAAAGCGTTCGGGCATGAATTGTTTGGGATCGCTCCATTCGCGTTCATCGTAGTGTAGAGACCAAATGTTGAAGAATATCTAGAAAGATACACGTAAAAGATAAAATTGCCGTTAACAACATACTAGTAAAAATCATATTGACTTAATGATTTAGACGGGTCAGGGTAGGAACAATATTTGTTACGCAAGTAAATAACCAGAGAGATGAAGAACAAGACGAGAAAGTAGAAGGACTAGAACACTTAATACGGTGACATTAGATTAGGATATTGTAAAATAAAAGAGATGACCAAGAATCACTTGTTTTAGTCTCTGTTTTCGATGTTTGTGTGACAGAGCAGGAATTTGAGTTTGAAAATGACCCATTACATGCAGCATTGGGCGACTTCTTATCAGTAGTGGCGACAAAACACATGACCAATGAGCAACATTGACTTCATTTAGAAGTTATGAAGAATCACCAGTGTCAGACTTAACAAAGGAGTTGAAGATCCGACACATGTAGCAGAAGATCAGAAATTGTAGAAGTGATGGTTAAGGTGGAGAAGAATGAGTCTGAGAATGAGAGATGTTTGAGCGACGGAGGAGGAATTTGACTTTGAACATGACCCATTATATACAGCATTAGGCGACTTGTTGTCAGTAGTGGAAATAAAACACATGACCAATGAGCAACATTGACTTCATTTAGAAGTTATGAAGAATCAGTCGAGTGCTAGGAACACGGATTTCATAGAAACCATGAGGAAGAAGTAGTAGCTGGGTCGATAGTGGTGGAAGCGATAGTAGAAGTAGCAGCAGCAGCAATAGCAGAGTCTTACTAGTATGGGCAGTTGCTGCAATAGTGAAATTAATAATGAAACCCACGTAAATTAATTGCATTGTTTTGCATTAACAAGAATACTAATGGCACAGAATTAAAAGCAGAAGATAATAATTTTATAATGCATATGCTATGATATTTTGCCTGCTATCATAGTTTTATAAAAATATGTCTTATTACTTTCTTTCAATAATTTTCATTCTTTCAGGAAAAATATCCTGCAGTTTATGATTAGAAGAAACACAGAGAAAAAAGAACTATCATATTAAAAATTCTCCAAACATCAGGTTTTTCCAAGCAACATTCTATTCTTGTTTTATATCGAAAGAGCTTCTTTGTCAAACCTCATCTTGTTCATGACAATAACCAGTGATTAATTTGTCTTATGAAGACGTAAACAGAAGTGTACTTTCATGAGAAAGTCTAACTTTTTCTGAAAACATGAATACATGAAACTTTAGCGCCATTGATTGCTCCGAGGTGCCACAAACGTGTTAATTACCCAACAAGCAAAAAGGATTGTATATGTGGTCCTAATGAACAGATTACTTGACCAAAGTAAATTAAGTTATCTACCTTACCATGAAATACAAATTCCGTTTGACGGGATAAATTTGTCGGACTATGATTATTTCTCAATATTCTTAACGCAATAAATAGATGCTGTCAATATAACTTTGCAGTCAAGACAGTAACGTCAGCCTCAATTAACTACAATTAAACAAATATCAGATTCTAGTACCTGTGTATCCTTTGGAATTTTGAATCCGTGAAGTGTTGTATCCTTTGTTGATTTATGAGGTACTGCAAATGGTGCAATGCACCCCATCCTCAAGACCTCGTGAACGACGGCCTCGCAGTACGGTAAAGAACTTCGGTCCGATACTTCTGGGAGTCGGTCTGGCCCAACAATACTCATTATTTCTTGATACGCTTTATCTTGAACATTTGGCCATCGGGTGAGATACAACAGAGCCCATCGCATGGTGGTAGTTGTTGTCTCAGATCCAGCACCAAACATATCATCCAGTACCTTTAGCAAATGGTGATCTGTTAAGAACTTTTTCGTGTCTTTATTCTCTTCGACGGCTTCTTTGGCAGCTACAAGTAAGGCATCTGTCAAATCTCTAACATTGTTGATGTCTAATGTGTCTCTGTGTTCTTTCATCCTTCTCTCCAAGATTGGATCTCTGATGCCAAGAGCCTCCTCAATCATTCTTAACCTTCTATTTGGTAGGTGACGTAGAATTGGAAAGATGTCCACCAAGTTGTCGTATTCAAATGCCCTCACAAATGTCACGTTTGAGTAAACTATATTTAAGAATTCTTCGTCCTCCAAATCATATCTGTTTCCAAATATCATGGCACAAATCACATTCATTATAGCCAGAGCTTTATGAAAGGAAAAGACAGAGGATGATTAGAAATTGCTACTGTTAAATGCATCAAATGGAAAAGTCTATCCACAAGATTTAACAAATGGTAGTGTCATTTCAGCTACAAATAGGAGTAGCTAGTGATTTTGAAAGGCCACTTCATTCAATGCAATATGTGAAATATGGGTACCTGATAACGATAGACTTAGCCGGAAGCAGCAGTTATTAACATTTTAAACGTAAAGCAGGTCTATTTTACAGCGTTTATAGGGACCAATTTGGACCCAAAGGCATTTTACTAATATGTCATTAATACGATTTTCATATGAGTTCGCCTATTCCTACAAGCCATTTTTGGTCAAGTAGAGCCCCAGTCTCCTTTTGGATTTGCTACAGTTGTCATTATTCTTTTCCCTATGTAATGAAACATCTTGAAACCTGAACATTTCTCGCGTATGACTAGACTGACGGGGAGTCGACCCATAAATGACAAATTTTGACTTTGTATTTTCCAAAGATTGACTTTCTCTTGACCTAAAAATAAATAATACTAAATTCTTATTTCCATAGTTGACGAGGTTTATAATGTGGCCATACGACTAAAATAGGTATTGAACAACAATAATTTGAAATCAAACAAAGGGCAGCACGCATCAGAACAATTTAAGACAACCATCTGCATTTTTATGGAGAATAATAAACTAGCAAACATTATCTGGTTTGAAATTTTGATCTAAAAGCTACAAACTTAAACAGAAAAAACAGAATTCGGTCGAGAAATTACTATTTTAAAGCTCTCTTACGAAGATATTAAGAACGGAGTTGATGCAAAGAATGGAAGAAACTTTGATGATATACTATGAAGTTTCCTACTTACGTTAACTGTTTGAAACATTAGCTCTCTCCCGTTAAAAACATATTACTCATTTGCTTCACGATATGTGAATTGCCCTTTTTCTCTCGAAAATGATAGAAATATCTAGTCTCGGGTGGTATTGTAACAATTACATTACGATAGCTTTATCATTCACTTTAATACAAGTATCACCTACCAATGTTGTGATGAGGATTAATTGACTTCCCAATCATTGAATCAAAACGCTTGTGTAGCTCATCACTTTCCTTTATAATCAAATCTTCTAGAACTTTCCAACCGTCTCCATACATTCGAAGAGAAGAATGTCCAATTTTTCGAACAAGTCTCCACATAGGTCCGTAATCCACGAAAGCAATTCCCTTTCCATCCCCACTGGTAAGATCCAAAGTGTACGTTTTTGGTCTTCCTGCAAAATCTGTACTTTTGTGGACAAGTCCCTCACGTGCAGGTTCGATGCTATTGACAACTATGGCCATCGACGATCCGAAATAAAGCCGATACACATCGCCATATTTATTTGATAAGTTTCTCATTGAAACGTGAGGTGACGTTCCTAATAAGTGGATATTCCCTATAAGTGGTAATGGAATGGGCCCAGGTGGTAAAGCTTTCATCCAGCCTCCCACGTAGTGAGAAATTATGTATGCTATTGTAGCCGCTGCTAACAGCGACAGGCAAATGAACCACATGGTGCTTGTCTACAAAAAAAAGAAGCATGATTGTTATCCACGCGATTTCTTAATTTTTGCAGATGTTTTTCATAAACTAAAGGTTTTTAACTTCATCAGCTTGGCTAACTTCGGCAACTCTCGAAACTTTGCTCAAGAACAGCAACAAAACTGACTGAATAAGGTCATGATACAGTATTCCTACAGAGTGGCTTCCGCTGAGTAGACTAATGTTGGTGTATTCAGAGTTATAACAAAAGAAAGAATGGGTACCTAGAGTCGTATCGGAGATGGCCAGTGTTAACCTAAAAAAATTCCCATTTTACCATATGATTTCGTAACTTTATTCACTTGAATATCTACTGCATAATAGCCCATTTCTATTTACATCCCTTCTGTTGAGACGCTCTGTTCATAGCCCAATAGTGGGTGAGTTCCTTGGAATACCGCATTCAGGAAGCAAAAGGAGGATGCATTCGACCAGAAGTGCCTGAGAGAGATTCTGAAGGTGAGATCGCAGCAGAGAGTTTTGAATAACACAATCAAAGAAATCACAGGACAAACGGAAAGTTTGAGCAAGAAAGTCCAAAAATCAAGATGAAGATTCTTGGGACGCCCAAGAAGAATGGATGGCGGCAGGTTTGCAAAAGAAGCGATGGAGTGGAGGTCGAGGAAGGAGAAGAGAAAGCGAGAAAGAACGAGACTGACGTGAAAAGAAACGATGGAAAGAAATCTAAATAAAATTGGAGCTGCGTGGAATGAAGCCTAACGATTTAATCGAAAGGAGTGGAGCCGGGTGTGTGCCCTGACCAACGCAATTTGAAAACCAGGGGTAGAAGAAGAAGAAGAAGAAGAAGAAGAAGAAAAAGAAGAAAAAGAAAAAGAAGAGGAAGAAGAAGGAAGAAGGAAGCATAAATCAAAGCAATTGTAAAGCGAAAATACAAGTGACTAGAGTGACTAGAGGTATGAAACTTACTATATTAATTCTTTTTGCACTAATATTGATAACTTTCTTGCACATTTTAAGAAACTAAATAGGTCAAAGTGAAGAAGTAAGGAGTGCTTTGTAATCTCTTCTTAAGTCAAGGGCTCACAATGCATGTGTATAACTACTAACTTTTGCATGAGGCATAAACTGTCTCGTTAGAGCATCATCTACATGCTACTGTGGCACAGTGAATAAGTTCACAGCCCTCCTTTCAAACCTTGATTTCAAACTCATATCATTTCAGCTACATTTCTAACGGTTGAAATGTTCTTTTATATCGCTTCAACCAATCTTCTGTTTAGCTTCAAACACATGACCATTCTTTCAAAAAACATTTTTTTCCTGCCTAAGAGAACCGGCCGTGCTTCTTCAAGAAACTTTCTTTGCTGCCTCCAACACTTGGCTATGCGTCACTCAACAACTCTCTACGCTATCTCAAACACATAGCCATGCTTTTGTAAAACCATTTTCCTATTCTACCTGTAACACTCGGCCATGCCTCTTCAAAAATGGTTTTTAGCTGCCACCAACACTGGACAATGCCTCGTTAATCAAGATTTTAGTCTGCCTAAAACACTTTGCTATATGCTATCCTTGAAACATAGGCACATCATTAAGGCCCCGAAGTATAGAACCTTGGCTTTCATTTCTGTAAAGCAAAGAAATTTAGTATGACCTATAGGGTGAAACAGTGTAACAATTACTAAAAGCTGTCGATTATTAGACTTTCATTGTGATGGCGATGAAACAGGATAAGATTTTTTACCTTGAGATAGATGTAAGTACTTTATCGCTGAAGCTAGACACGTTAGATTGACTTTTCCTAATGACATAATCTGCTTTTGAGTCGTTTGGCACCTCGCTAATTCTGTCAAAGCATTGAAGGACTTGCCAAAGATGCAGAATTCAACGATTGGAGATAGAATGAGCGAATGTCAGTCAAAATTACAGAATAAAACTGCAGACGGCATCAGTCAGAAACAAACTAGTGGATGTGGGTGAGCAAGTCTTTTAGAGGTACGAGATAAAGGAGCTTTACGAATGAAGAAATCTTGTTTTGGAAATGGTTAAAGTGCTGGCCAGCTTTCTCTAAAGCACGGAAAATTCAGTGATCAGAAAAACCAAAGCGTGAAGAATTCTCAGTTTTTAAGAACAACTTTGTAATGCCACAGTTTCATGAAAGGTCCAAAATACAAGTTCAAGGGGAACTTCTTTCTCATCTATCACAGAGGACATTCTCTATTAATTTAAGAGGAAATGTTGATGCAAACGTTTATAATTCTATCAGAGAATATCCGGCATGATATTTTCGTGGTGGTCGATGACGTTAAAGGAGAGCTGCCAATAATAGGCCAACTTATACCCAGTAGTACTAGACACCTTGTAGGAAAGCAACATAAAATTTTAAGATTATTTATGTCTAGCTGTGAGATTAGTTATCACCTTGAAGAACGGTTATATTTCAGTTACTCAACGTTTAACACCACTACAAGAAAAGGGGAAAAGGTAGTAAAAAGGTTTTTAGGAAGATGAGGTAAGTTACGTCATTAATTTTTTTCTATCTTTGTTTGAGTTATTTGGCGTGTTATAATTACCACTTAACAAGCTAAATAATACATAATGCAGGAACTCTCTTAATTTCTCATATTGAAGACGTCAAATTTAAAATCAATTACTGGGCACCCTCTCTTCTGCACATGCAATCGCTGTCAAAAGAGAACACTCCGCTCTCTTTACTTTACTTATCGACAGTGGGTCTTTAAGCATTTGTGTCACAGGACGCGTTTTATTTTAACGGGAGGACATATATTTTTACGCTGCAAGAAAAGAAGAGGAATCATAAAAAATGTCTGAAGTAGGAGACTTAAGACAGTAAGCTCTACAGTCATTTACTTACATTTTTCTTCTTAGTAGTACGACAGAGGCCCGAGACCTTCACCAAATCTTGTTCGTTGTTTTGTAAGAATAGACCATTGCAATAACAACATTATTTTGAGATGGGCAAACATCTCTAAGTGCACATGAAGTGTCGCTTAGCTTAGTTTATCGCATGTTTCTGTCCTACCTTGACAATCTTGACTCTTGCGTATAGTTGCTATTGTAACACAGTTTGAAATCATAAATATTGACTGGCTAGTAGTAAGGTATGCTCTTCGGCGCCAAAGAAAGGATTGCGTAATATACAACGCTCCAACTGTGAGCCAGAACTAATTCTACTTCATGTCGCGCAGAATTCTGGGTACACGGCGTGAAGGCCTGTCTATGACAGACAAGTCAGACAATTATCCTTACCACAGAAACTCAAAACAAATTGGATTGTAGAAACTTTTAAAAAATTAATCGGTTTCTTCTGCTCTGTCATATTCTTTCGTTGAACTCGTACGTATCTAGGCTGAGACAATCTTTGCTACGATTGATGCAGTTATGAGAAGATCAATTTGTTTTAAAAATACTGCAAATTTTAATCTAATCTCTTCATATATAATGAGGGTGAGTGGGTGAGTTTAGCAAGTCTGAGGCCCTATAAAATCAGTGAAATATCGAGGACCACTAATCGTTTGAACATCCCTGGCTGTTCCTAGAACATGTTAGATATAGGTAGCTTCAACTTCTTAGGTAAAGAAACACATGACAAAGTCACACATGCCAAGTAGAAAAATTCAACTCTCAAAGAGTATGTAACCAATAGTGATGATAACTGCATTTGAAGGTTGCTATTTTCATGGAATGCAATGAGGAATCCTTCAAATATACAGTCAATTATTTATAGTTTTCTCAATATAACAGTTTGTGGTCTGTCGGAAGTTATATTGTTTCAATATTGGTTCGCTACATTCAGTCCAACTACACAAAATATTTTAATAATGAAGTTGCGCAACGTCTCTATCAGTAAGGGGCTCAATGCTGTCATGAATACAATTATTTCAAATGACAATCGTATTAAATTTTATTTACACGGGAATAGTACTAAACGACTTTATAGCAGTCGGTTTGGTACCCACTATGAAACACTTCCCAAAGTTCCTTTAAAAACTCAAATCCGAATAGGTATGGAGCAAGGTTTGTAAATGCTGATTTGATGATACGCAATGACTCTTCAAGGCATACAGTAAACGTTCCTGTATCAGGCCTCTTTGTTATAGCCTCCCGGTGTAAGCTAATCAAATTTCAGATGTAAAAAGCCTTAAGTTAGGAGTTACCGATTATAAAATATCACAATGTTAGCCAATTAGGGGGATACAAGCTAACTCATTTCACATCAGGGCTAGTACAAATTTAGTAAGAATTTCTATGGCAAATAAAATAATATCTTTACAGAAGAAATAGTCTTGAAATATATGATTTTCTGTTCTGTGTATATTAAGAACTTTAACGAATTTATTCGCAGGTTACGTTATTTGCTTGTAAAAAAGAATAACGTACCTGCTTTTAAGTTACTTTGGAGTTGTCAGTATTCAAAAAAAGAGGGTTACTGAGGTAAATTGTCCCTCTGTGTTCCTCTGCAGCAAAGGATATCTGAAGATCCAATCAGATGTAAAATGCAGTCGTGCCTATTTTGTACAGGATTATAGCTAAGCAAAGGTCAAGGAATTAATTTTAGGTAGACTTGTAGATCTGAGCACTTAACATGTTTTATTGTGACTTTCGCTCTTTTTATGTTAACTCATATTTCTCCACTAAATTCAATTCAAAATTTGTGGCTAAAGTTGTCTATAATATAGAGGAAGAGGTTCATAAGCTGTCATCAAGATCAGCTATTTTTGTTTAAAATTTTAACTGATGCTCTGGGTGAAAATTGAATCCTGATAAGAAAAATATAATCCCAGAAAATCACGTATAGTGTTAGAATATTCTCTATTTTATTCGATTTAAGTTTTCGATCTTACCTTGTATTATCTGCGGAGAAAATTGAGTTGTTCCAGAAAAAAAAATATCAGGAAGATAGAAGCTTAGAATCATTAATAATATAGGTTGAATAAAAACAATCAATGAGCCAATGAGTATATAAAGACAATAGAGAATAAGAGACAATATTTGATAGTAATTAAGTGAGACTTGATGTCCTATTGGTGTTCAAATACATTGTACCTGTTTTTGAGTCTTAAATTTATTTAAAGTAAAAGTAGAGGTTCTATTGTGTTTAGAGACACGAATTAACAAAAGCTTTTGGGGTTGGCCTACGAATGGAAAACTTTTGACTCAGCACACAACATTTGACGTTATCAAACAGGAAACTTTATCGTTAAAAGAGCAAAAAAGTTTGTGATGCGAGTAGTGGGGTTTTAAGATAAACAGAACACTAATATGCGGGTAACACGTGCCTAAAACGTAACAGAAAGCTTATTTAGGGCTACCAGGAGCAAAGTAACTAAGACAACTTAAGCAAGTTAATTAAAACAGTATGAAAGAGGGAGCCGACTGATTATTTCTTAACCCCATTTAATTGTTTGAAAAAAGAGGACTTGTATGGACGGACAGCTTCAACATAGAGGAACTGTACTTAGTGTACTAAGTTTGTGGAGGGAATCATCCGAGTGAATTACTATGCTCGACAGAAACAGACTAACGTGGGCTACTAAGACGTTTTGAATTCAATGGCAGAGATGTTAAAATGATTACAAACACGACTATGTATATGGTGGGGAGCCTGCTCTAAGTAAAAAGCATTGCAATACTTATATCTGTATGCACAACAAATCTGACATAACGTTTTTGGGCTACATTCAAGAGAACCCAAAAAATCTTTCTTCTAAAACTGATGGCAATGACATATTAAAGTGCTACGAAGCCACATTGTCATGATGGCCATTCTATACATAGCAGTTTTAGCATTGTCATGATAGCCATTCTATTCATAGCAGTTTTAACTATGTACTACTATCTATAGCTTACACCATGTTAATATCATGGCTATCATGACAATGCTAAAGTGCCACGACAATGCTAAAGTGCTACGAAGCCACATAGAAAATGTGGTCGAGGAAATAGCCTATGATAATGAGCTGTAAAGCAGCAAAGATCATCTGATGCTGACACCACTTTGTAACTCAGCAAGAAGAGATGATTTCAATGAAGCAATGATTGAGTCCCTAAGGTTGCTCATGGACTATTAATAGTTTTAGTAACAGTTGACAGCTATACAAGATGAGAGTTGTTGGTTTTCATTTTGAACTGCAATGGCAATAGACCAGAAAAGACTGATGACATTATCAGATGATCTACAACTTTGGACTAGGAAATATAAAAGTTTCCCCAACCCCCGCTCCAGAATATTGTTCAGTTTGAAAACGAGCATTTTGAGCGCTTGCATGTCAGACCTCCCTGCTGCTAAGCGGAGAGGTCTAGAAAACAAATGATACCAGACCTAAGCACCCCT